>JBBPNY010000011.1:0-89616 GCA_038091165.1 Rubroboletus pulcherrimus
ATTGGACGTTTACCCGGAGCCTTGACAGCACCAGGTTTCGCGGCAACTGGAGGCGGAGCCATTTTCGGCTTCGTAGCAACTGGCGGCGGTGGTTTTGCCCCGAGCGAACTTGAGGGTCGAGAATTCGCTGGTGTAGCCTCCACCGAGTCATTCGCTGAACCTGTCGGCTTCTTCCAAGGGGTCGCAGAGCCATTCGAGGGCGTGAGGCCAGGGAAGACTGCAACTGGCTTGGCGCTCGCATCGGCCGTTACAGGCTTGGCCGTCATTACAACCTTGGGAGCGGCCGGTGTAGAAGAATTGGCAGGAGCCGACGGAGGAGGTCTGCGAGCCGGCGGCGGTGGCGCAGCAGGTGGTGCTCGCGGTTTCTTGGGTACTAGCTCAAGATAGTTATTAGGAGCCCATCCTTCTTCGCCGTTTTTCTTGACCAACCACCAACCGTTGTCGTCTTTCTCTACAAGTTCTACAACGTCATCCTTCTGCAACGACATCTCCCCGTTCTGTCCTTGGAAGGCAAATTTAGCTCGGTACAGCTCGACATCTGGCTCTTCGGGTGGTGAAGGCAGAGCGGGACTCTTTCCTGGCGGCGGTGGAGGCGGTGGAGGAGCGGGAGTGGATCTGACGGTTTTAGATGCAGGGAGGGGCTGAGCAGTGTGCTGAGGTTTAGATACGTTCCCTGGCTTCTACAATCATATGTCACAATAGGTTGTTTTTATATAACTACGACTCACATTAGATGGGCCGCCGGCACGAAGTAGCTTCCCTTGCGTGATTGGTCTGACAGCACCCTGTTTTCTCTTGGCACGGGGACGTGAGTTGCTGGTGGGAGGCTCGCCAGACGGAACATGAACAGTATGGCTCTTATAGACATCATCTCTTGGAACCGTCTCGTCCTTGACGAACTGGATTTGCGCCTTCTTGTCCTTCTTCTTAGCGTATTCAATCCTGGTCTTTGTGAATACACAATCAGCGGATGATAAATCCATGCTCACGTCGGCCCGACGATAACGTTAATGGAGGCTTGCGTTAGCTGGAGAAGGTGAGCGACAAGCTCAGTCTTGAAGTAACAGTGAAGGACGGGATCCCCTTCTTCCGACGCATTGCAATTGAAGATCTGGCCAAAAAAATGTGATAGAGAACGAGAAGCAAAGGACCATACTCACTAGCCAGTCGTCCCGTAAGTTCGATATTGAAATACTCTTGATCGTAATAAGGGGTATCTTGCGTTCAAGTGAGGTATGTATCTGTCCATTGTTTTGTGTCACTGCAATGTGCACAGCTTTACTTGTCTAACAACGGGTAAGCTAATGATGTTGGCTAGATATTCGCAGTCTGCGCAACGTACCACAATCAAAAAACGCGGGCTTGGTTTACTAGATCGCCCGTACTTTGGGACTAGCAACTGTGCTTTCGAGCTGAATGTCACTTGATCGGCTATACGGGACTGTTGAGTAGACAGTGCGGCAATGAATCAGCAAACTGACCTCCAAGACCACAAGCATTCCGTAATTCTGTACCGAGGGCATTTTTACCATTGATGTCAAGGTAATCGCCCATGAAACGCCGATAGCTAAGTAGACTAAAGCGTCTGCGTTCTTTCCTCCCTGCCAGCACTTGGTGCCCATATTCTCTCACTTTGGCGTACTCGATGTTTTCTTTGTTGTTCTTCCAGAAACGCTGAATACGCTTGGCACATTCGTTCTTGTATCGCCAGTAGTTCCGCCAAGCCCGTTGAATGCGGGTGGCCATGTTATGCCAGTAACGGTCGCGCATCGTTTCCAGCGCAAAGAGCTAAGATGATGTCAGCAGGGATTGTGATGAAAATGTGGTAAGAACGCACTGTCTCGGGATTCTTGATAAACGCTTTTGTGACACCCATCTGCCATTCGTCCTTGGCGATTCCCGTATCTTTAAGAATCTGTTCGCACCCAGACTTCGCGTCGCCTTCCCATATATAATCACCAGCGTAGGATGTCGACGGAGATAGGAGGTAGAATCGCTCAACCATCTTTTCGAAATTATTCCGGTAAGCGAAACCTGCGCGACGAACACGTATGTTCTCTTGAAGCCCAAGGTATTTGATCTGGTGAAGGATCGCCTTGGTGTCATATTCTGTCGCACTGCGGTTCTGGTTTGGCTTGATCGTCCGGATGTATGATGGTTGGGCTTTCATCAGGTTATCAACAAGCGCACCTGCTGAGGCCTGGGAACATTAATGGACTTCACAATACCATCTAACAGCGCAGGACGATTACCTTAATCCTATCCCCAGCCGTTGGCGGCCGTTTCTTGCTGTTCGGGTCCGGTCTACCTGGAAATAGGGTCTGGAGGAAGTGGTTACCACTGCTACCTATGAGATCGAAGAGATCCTTGACTAAGGCATCCTTGTTCTTATCCGTCATGCCCGAGATGTTGTACATCACGTCTCCAGCATAGTGCTTCACAAGAAACTGCGCTCCACGGGCCTCAAAGTGAGGATTAGAAGATAACATAGCTGTGCGTTGTCCGAAGCTATTGTCAGCGGCAGCGGGGTCGGCGTGCGCAGTGGCGCAAGCGTCATTGAGTGTGGCGAAAATCCCTGGGGGTTTGCGCTCCTCAATGAGATCGCAAACAATTTTGTTATTGAAGTAGTTGATAGGCGTCCATTTGATTTGCTCCCTGACGTATTCTTCTTGCTCGGTCTTGAGCGTTAGCTCGATGAAAATCTGCTGGAGTTTCTCGTTCACATAGTTGATGCACAACTGCTCGAACGAGTTGTCCTTTGGTTGCGAAACCATATGTCATCGGTAATGGCAACCACAGTGATCAGCATACCTCGAAAATCTCAAAACCGAAGATGTCCTGTGGAGTAGTCAGAAAAACCATCAATCAGAACCAAACACCACGCACCAATATGCCGATGACTTGTGCGGTGGCACTTCTTGGTTTCATTGAAATATTGACTCTTGACACTATCCACTCAAATAAATTGTTGTAAATCCCCTTTGCAAGAGCATCTCGGACTGCCATAGCCTGCGCTGGGTTTAGAGGGACATCATAAATTGATCCCCGGCGCCCGCCTCGTTGCGTCTCGACAACTTTGGTGGTGAGAACCTTTTGAACCATGGCGGAGTCCGCCTCCATAAGGTAGGCGATGAAATCGGTCACGCCTTGATCAGTGATGCCGGAGTTCCCATCATCCATTTCCTGAAACTGGACGTTTCCAAGCCAAAGGACGATGGCGAGCATTCGGAATATCTCGGTTTGTTCCAGCTCGCTTAGCCCGATAGTTCGCATGGCATTCTGTGATAACGTCCAGATGTTAGCATCGCGTTGGATAAGGAAATACCGGAACTACTGACGAGTGTGTCCGCATAATCTTCAGCATCATTTATGCCTTGCACTTCAAGACAGTTACTCATGCTTGTGTACGCATAAGACTCGGGGCCCTGAAGCCCAAATTGTTCTGAATTGCGAGTGAGTGAGGTTCAAACGTGTTGTATGATGTATACCTCGTTGGTCATCGGATGCAGCTTTGGTGAATTGGTAGAAGACATGGAAGTTTCGTTCGTTCTCTACTTGACCCACGACACGCCCCTTCTCTAGTAGGTAATTAGTGATCTGCGCACCGACAGGTTCGCCACGACTGTTGAACATGATCTCTAGGTATTTTCCCTGGCGAATGACATGAACATCAACGGCACCAACGGCTCGGAAGAAACGCCATACATGCCGACTTGAATTATTGTTGCGAAGGGTTTTGGCGCAGCCGAAACTCTCCAACAAAGGGTTGGTAGCTAAGACCATGTCTTTGATTTCCTGAATATTATTATCTTGGCCACCGGATACGGCAGCTATGTACTGCATGATACGTTTCGAAGCCTCGGTCTTGCCTGCCCCCGATTCGCCTGAGATGATGACGCATTGGTTCTCGTGATAGGCATTCATGTTATAATAGGCAGATTCGGCGATTCCGAAAACATGCGGTGGGACCTCGAGTCGGTTCTTCCCCTTGTACTTCTGTAGCGTCTCCTCCGTGTAGATGCCGAGATCTAAGAGGGGAGAGGAGCACTGAGCCAGAGGACAACGTAAGTCGCACTGCCTTACCCTTGAATGGATTCACAGAGATCAGAACACCACCGATGTAGGTGTAGATTTCGCCGTTAGTCCAGCGTTTCTGGAGGTTGTCATTGATGCTCTCGTTGCTGATGGTTGTGAGAAGGGTCATATCGGACACGCCGACTTGCTTCTTCTTGAAACCTTCTTTCCAATCTGCCTGTTGGATGCTGAGTTGGTGCTGAGTGCCAGCGGTCGACGGAGCTCAGGATGCACCTTAGCCACCTTCGCAGGTCCCGTCTTGGGCGTTGCAGCCTTTTTGCCCGCCTTCTTGGATATGGCCTGGGGCGATGGTTAGCACTACACATGCCAGCGCGGTCCGCATTGCGTACCATGACGGAGGCTGGTGAAAAGATATGATAGAGACGCACGACCCCCGAAACCGTCGGGAGGAGGAGGGGGTCTCGTCGGGGTCCTCTGCACCCGCTGCGACTGCGGGTGACCCAACTCGTTGACTGCACGCAAACTTGCACCACTACCACACCATGGTCAAGGCTTCAGACGTTGTTCTTATCCTCGTCAGTCATCTCCCCTCTCAGTGTTGGCTGCTCCTTATGCTTCCTAGGTCGCGATCGTCTTCCCTCCCGCAGCCGCCGCGTTCATCACTGGATGCAGCTGTGACTTGCTTATCAATATCTGCTTGACAATGTGAGCGCATTGTGTCTCTTGTCGGCTCCGCACTAAAGGGCAAGCGTAGTCTTGGCTACTTCCCCGGCCATATCGTAAGTCGTGTGACTAGTCCAGGTACATTACCCATTCGACGTTCTTCTAGCACGCATTCTGGCTCATCTATAAGAAGATGCAGGCGGAAGAACAGTACGGCCAAGGAGGATTCATATGTGAGCACACATCATGCTAATTCTAACTTTACTTGACAACGCCCTGCAGACACTGGCAGTGGCCAGTATCAGCCTCTCAACAACCAACCATACCCTGCTGCCCCCGCTTATGGTTCCATTCACCAAGGTTGACAGCGCCGTTTTCGCAACATGTGTATTTTGTACAGTTGTGCATGGACCTGTATGGATCTTGTTATGTCCCTCTGGATGTTTCACTCGGTGTCCCACTTCCCTAGACCAACTTCGTGAGGATCATCATATGCTCAAAATCAGCGAGGTTCATGGATTTGTCCGGCGAGGTGGAGAATGCCTCTAGCATCTCTAGTATCTTTGGAACGTGCGTTAGAAAGCCCGATGCTAAGTGCAACTGCACGTACTTCCTCTGTCTTGAGTTTCTCCTTCAGCAGATCGGCGACACGAGTGATATCTTTGATCATGATCCGTCGGTGGTCTAGTTCGTTATCCGGAACGTGAGGAAAGAATCTACTAAAATCTTGTCGACATTGAGCCTTCTGAGACTCGGTCAATTGCCTTGAAATCTCCGTTCCTGAGCTCTTTGTTGGGGTCCTTCGAGACACCTTCTCCGCCATCCTTGAGGCTCTCGCAGCCGTCCGACTTGGCTCCTCATACTCGTCGCTCGAGGCTTCCTCCGTGTCGCCGGACAGTTCTTCCGTCTGATACTCGTCGCTGTCTGAACCACTGTCAGCGGCCATCTCGACGTCTTCATCTGCAACTGGGTCTTCTTTGTCGCTCCCCTCAATATGCTCCTCTTCGAGCAGGGCAGCACATACCGCTCTCCAATCCTTCCTGCTAACCCCATCGCTGCGCGCATTCTGTGCTCCCCAGCCTATGGCGGCATTCTTGAACACTCCCATGATGTCATCATCAGGAAACAAGTCAAGGAGGTTCAGAGCACGAGGGATTTCTGACAAGGGAATGTAGGACTGAGTATCAGGGGAGTTCGAAGGAAGGTCTTCAACGATGAACCCGCCAGCCTCGTACTCTGCCGATTGGGATGGCCCAGGTTCTGACTCTTCAACGATGAAACCTCCGGCAGAAACCTCAAGTCTTGACTGCTGCGAGTGTGTTCCAGATGATACTATGGAATCGAAAGCATCGTCGATGCGGTGTCTGAGACGAGCGGAGAGTGCCAGGAAAGACGGGTCATCTTCATTGTCTGTTGATGACATCGGGCGAGAAAGAACGTGACTTCTGTATACGGTCCAAAACCAGCTCTGTGATTGGTCAGACCAACCCTACAAGTTTCTTCTTGACCTCTGCTGCAGGTCCAAGCACTACTTCCGTAAAAGATCCCAGTTCTCCTTTCACCAACTTCTCGAACACGACGAGTAACCCTGCTTTCCTTACCTCAACCTTTAGCGCATCCCGCTGCGACGAACTCTGGAGATTCGACAAGAGATTATGAATGCAAATAACACCTCGGTGCACAAGTCCCGGATTACCGAGTGCTACGCTGGACTCCTCCCCAATCGCATCGTCGTTGCCAGCATGGACGCTAGGGTCGATGAGTTGTGCCAGTACAATAAATGCCCTGCGACGTTCCGTCTGAAGATCGAATATTGCCTCACATGCTGTTTGCATATTCGTTAGCATCGCCAGAGCCCCCGATGCTGCGAGGCGTGTAGGCATATCCTCCACGTCTGACATGGCAATCAGGACATGGATCTTCGACTTGGAAGATCCGTCCCGCGACGTCGGCCGCGCAGTTGTGTCATCTGCTCCGGCATATCTTTCAAAGACGTGCTCTGACCCTGCAACTAGGTTGCAGATAAGCTCAGTAGCGGCTCTGCGCATGAGAGTGTGGTCTTCCAGCATCAGAAGTTCGGTCTTGCTAAGGATGTGGGGGGTATTCGCGACGCGAGATGCAAAAGTTGGACCATGAGATGCGAGATTCGTGAGGGCCATCATGGCTTCAAATTGCTGGAGCATGCTTGCCGATGGGTGAAGGAGTAGTTGTGAGAAGGGCCGGATTGCATCGAGTACATTACCCTCATTAGGGCCAAAAACTTGAATCGGTGGTGCGGTAATGGCAAGCTTGGCGAGTGCCTGGATGGCTGGAAGTACTTCTTGGGGAAGTGAGTCCGGAGATGACGCGGATTGAATGATGCGAGTCAACGTCCTGGAACCTCCACCTCTCAAAATCTCCCCTCTGTTTTCCTTGTTTTCTGCGAAGCTCAGAAGTACTTGACCGACGGACGACCGAATCCCTTGACTATCCAATCCGGATGCCGTGGCTAGCACGTCCAGTGCCCCGCAACTGATAGCGCTACGACACCGGGCCTGAACCTCGCGTTCAGATTCTAGAGGGTCCGATTGTTCTTCAATGCCATGCCTGCCTGTTTGTTTTCCACTCTCGGCCATCCGCCGCAGCTTTGTAATCTGCTGTTGCTCCTGGCTCAACCGCGGCTTGTATGCACAAAGGTTGGAGATGATCACGAGAACCCCATAGATAAGTGTGGAGTTATTCGTCGCGTCCGCTACAGCTTTCCGTTTTGGAACGAAGGAAAAGAGTCGTTTTAGGACTGCGTTGTTTGCCAAATTCTTCTTCACAGTTGTATTGATGCTCAGATACGCCAACCCCTCCACTGCTTCGTTGAGAGAAGGGTGGATGTCCTTGCTATTCATGATCAGGTCGCTTAACTGGACTGCACGTGCGACGTGCTCTCGCGCTGAGATGCCGGTAGTGGTGGCGGTTCCAACGGGAACAGCTGCTGCATCGTCGGATGATCCATGGGTTAGTTTGACGAGCGCGAGGATGGCTACTACACGCAAGGCATCGTCGGTGGTCTGAGAAGACTTCGTTTGAAGCCAGGCGATTGACTCTTCAGAAAAGAGCTGCCGACAAGTTTTGTGGCTGCTAGCTTGTGCATACAGACGAGCGAGCGCGAGTGATATCAGTGAGGATGTGGTTATTTCCAGAGTAGTGAGGAGGTCGATGAAACCATCTTGCGTAAAGATCTGTGAGGCGGATTGCCAGTCGACCTGGAAGAGCGCACAGTGGAACGTGACAGCTGCAACTAAAGCATCCTCCTGAGACTGCGACAGGTTGCTTGCGATTAGAGGTTGGAATATGCGGAACAGAGCGAGTGACCCCTGGTCTGGCTCGTCTCCTCCGGCCTGACTTCTCTCCGAGGATTTGGATGCGCGAATACCTTGACAGAACGCGGAAAGTATGAGATACGCTTTTGAGCGCAAGGAGGGGGGTTGAGAGGGCACGAATGCAACCACAATATAGGCCAACTCGTCTGGTAGCAGCGAGGATGGGTCCTTGGACTTGATGAGTAAAGCGTCCATATCATTCTCTCTCCGCTCTGTCTTCTCCGGCTGGGATTCAGAGTTCGAAGCCATAATGGTAGGGAGCGCGAACAGACTTGGCATTGTCTAAGATCAGAGTCGCCCACCATTTCAAGCAATCATAACATGAACTACTAACCAGCCTTATCTTCGACACCCAAGTCTCAGACTCCAACTAAACATGAGTGCTAGCGAAAGCACTCCAACATTTACCCATGGCGCCAGAAATAGTATAATTAGCTCTAAGCATACAGTTTTATTCAGATTACCCAATGGCGAAGTGCGCAGTATCAAGGTCGAGAAGGACTCGTAAGTCAATATTTTGGGCATAACTGTAATCTAACACTCCACGAAGGATCGTATCGTTGGGCAGAGTGGGCTCGTTCCCTGCCAACGAACTCATCGGACAACCGTATGGATTCGCCTATGAAATACGTGAAAAGAAACTCAGACGTTTGCCTCCCCGTACAATGGACGAAATTGGTCGGTAGCTCGATGTTCATTCCTCGAATAACCTCGCCAACCATCTAATGGTAGAGGAAACCGATGCGACGAACGAGCTAATTAACGATGGGGAGTTTGTTCAACCATTGACTCTGGAAGAAATTGAAGCACTCAAGAAGTCTGGCGTCCATGCTTCAGTATGGTCATGTTCCGCATCATAACAAATCATCGAAGTGAATTTAATACCCCAGGAAATCATCAAGACTCAAATCGAGAAACACGGGAATTACTCTCTGAAAACGGAGTACAGCAAGGACAAGTATAGGAAGCGGAAGGAGGCAAAGTAGGTGACCGAAGAGGCTAGTAAAGCACTAATAGCGACGTTTCTCGTAGGTATTCGAAGAGCTTCGAGACAATTGAACCCACGGTGTATAATATCTGTGAATACTGGTTCAGAAAGGATCAGAATAGGATACGAGACATTCGTCCCGATTCCCTCTCTCAGATACTGAACTTGGCCAATGTGCGCCCGGGTGGACGCTATATTGTGGTCGACGATGCTTCTGGGTTGCTGGTTTCATCTGTTCTCGACAGGATAGGATGCAAGTGAACATCGTTGCAATTAACACGACGTATTGACTCTTTTCCAGGTGATGGCCGAATAATTTCAATAAATGACGCTGACTCGCCACCTGCATATCCCGTATTGACCCTGATGAACTATGAGAAGGAGACTCTGACATCAGTTCTGTCGACACTAAACTGGGCCACAGCCCAAGAAGATTATGCTCCTGGTAAATATCTTTTGTCCGCGGCTACCGCGCAACATCATTCTATCTCCACAGTAGTAGCCCCACTTGAGCCCACATCAGGACGCGTACGTTCAGAACGCCAGCGTCTACGCCTTGACAGGCGGAAATCAACTTCAGACACCCTAACGAACACACGACAAGAGCTATTTTCGGGAGAATTCGACGGGCTCCTGGTCGCTAGCAACTACGATATATTCGAGATCGTAGAGATGCTGTCACCCTATTTAGCTGGGTCTGCTTCAATTGTTGTGCAAAATATGTTCCTCCAGGTATCCTTCTGCTTCTCGTTCCGACGTTGTCACTTACCGTACCGTAGCCTCTAGCAGACCTACAAGCAAAGATGCGACTCATCCCTAGTTATCTCGCACCCTCGATCACCGAGTCGTGGTTACGCCGTTATCAGGTTCTTCCTGGCCGGATGCACCCGACGATGAATGCGTCCGGTTCGGGGGGATTCGTCCTCCATGTTATCAAAGTGTATGCTTGTTCAGCTTCTCGGTCACTCTGCGATTAATTTGGAACCCTGTTTTCCATTAGCTACGACGACCCGAACGCGACAGCAGCTACATTCCGCCAAAAATTGAAAAAGGCCACCGGAAATGTGGAGCCACCATCGGAACTTCATTCTCCTATGGGGGTGGACGCAATGGAGTGTGCTGATACATGACTGATGAAGCAACACAATTGGCACAACAAGATGCAAGTATTCCACTGACAATCCAACGCCTTACCGCGATACAGGTGGAAGCTCGGGAAAAATAGTGGCGATAACCTGCCCGTAATCTATTAGTCGGCAGGGGGCGTCTGGGTCAATCCAAACACACCTCGTCAACAATGGTATAGGCGATATGTTGGTTTAGACGCCGATTCTGCAGTACAGCGAATATACGTCGAGCCCCGCGGCGGGCATTTGAACGACCTATCATGTTAGCAGCCAGGTCTGCAACGGGTTCTTCGGTCAGCTCACGTTCTCACCAGGTTAGTCCAATCAAACCTGGTACTAGCGCCGAGAGTTTGCGATTAGCTTCATCTCGACTGCGAAGCTTCTCTTCAACGGTGCGAGGTTGGGAAGGCGCTCTCAGCTTGCCTCCGAGCCATAAATTTTCCCGGAGCATGGTAAGCACGGGAACAATGCGACTCTCTTCAAACAGAGATTGTATGCTCTGCCGTATTTTCCTGCGAAAGAACGTGAATTATGATAACTATGAAGAACTGCCAACTAACCGCTCGATAGTATCCCCGAAGACTTGTTGAAGGATGATCACAATTGCTTGACGACGAAGCCAGTTATTTTTCGTGTGAAGCTCGAATATGGCAAGCACTAGATCACAGATGGGGGCGGAAAAGCTGGATGTGCTTGTTTCTCCGTCCAGTGGCTTAAGATCCCCTGGCATCTGGATGAGGGTGTCCAGAGGGGTAGCTTTTCCATATCGTTTCATTGCTTGAGCAACAATTTCCTCGTCGTTGACTGCCGAGTCGACAATCCCGGTGAATTCGGCCACTTGTCGTGTGAGGCGCTGGATCATCACATCCAGCATGGAAGGCCCAAAGAACATATCATCGATGCTTTCCGTGACAGACCGATACATTGACTGAACGATGTTTCGTCCAGAGAAACCCCCTTGTCCTTTGGCAGTGTCATCCTTGACCTCGGAGACAATGAAAGGCGAGTCCCTTGACAGAAACACACGAAGTTCCGTGCACTCACAAACCACGGGAATTGAAATCAGGTTCTGTAAAGGAGTCAGTGTTGTCACAGGACCCGTAGTACTTGTCACATACTTGCATATATTTCTCCAAAGCTTGTCTCCTAGTGTCGACGAAACTCCCCGAGAGCGAAGCTACCAGCCGCTTGCCAGGAAAGTCAAGGCCGCGAACTACAGAGTATTCTTCGCGAAGCTTGTTGTGCATCCGCAGAAATTCATTGTATCGCCGTGCAACGACCCACCCGGATGTGAAAGTTCCGTCCGGAGAAAGCTGTTGCACCTCAACAAGGTACCGGACAACCGACTTCCCTTCCTCCTCGGCGACGGTCGAACTGACAATACAAACCTTTGTTCTATGGGGAACGAGGCGGTTAGCAGATTCCTGTTGCTCGTACTGCGTTTTTTGAAAGTGCAATTCCCTGAGTTCTCTGGTCATCGAAGCCTTTGCCTTGCGAAGGAGGCGGAGTTCTTGAGTATCTCCCGCTAATTCAGCTTTCTTGATGAGTGTATCAAGCATCGCCGCGTGGACCTCCGACTTTGATATCTTCTTGCTCAGACGAGCAATTTCATACGAAAGTTGGAGGTCACCAGGTCCCGCAAGCTGAAATGATCCCTGTCCGACGACATGGACACTCTCCGTCGTGTTTTCTTCTTCATTCTCTTCGTCAGCATTTGGATCTTCCTCATCTCCGAACATCCCACGCGGTTTCCTCCCGTCGGGAACCGAAGGGGCAAAGCTATCCGCCTCCTCAGCACGATCTCGAGGTTGGCCAGAGTGCTGTTCTGTAGCGATAATGTCGGTCAATGCGGCCTGAATAGCTTCCATACGTTCAGATTCATCCAAACTGGGTCTCCCATCATCCGGATCGTTGAAAAGCGGCGCACGCGAAATATCCGAGGATGTGTCCGATAGAGGCGCCATAAGAACGTCGATGTTGCTACGAGATGTCTTAGGCGGTAAATAAATCTGTGAACCTTGAACCAAGTGGGGATGCCCCGAAGAACGATCCGATGAAACGAGAGACGGGAATGACTCTGAACGAGGGATTTGGGATTTGGTCCGCGATGACGCTCGACGAGCCGGCACAGCAGTGGATGAGTGAAGGTGTTGCGACTTGTTGATCGGCGCGGGTACGTCGACCTCGGGACGACCGAACGAGGCATCTTCGATCACTCGAAACCATAACTCTGATTTCTGGAAATCCTCAAAATCACCCTCCATTTCTTGCTCCACCTCCCTCTGAGCCAACATGACACTCCGACGAACTTTCTTACTCTCGGCGACGCTGGGCATCACCTCGATGGAGGCGCAGCTTCGAATGGTGTCGACATGCTTTTGCGAGATCGGGGATAATGAAGGGTGAGGCGGTGTGGCAGAGAAATACAGATCGTTAATCAGGCGAATGTCTTCTCGCAGGGTTGTCGAGTTGGATGGATCTTGAATTGGATCGTCCTCGTCACCAGAAGGGTAGTCTACCAATTCCAAGGGATTCTTGAAGCTCTCTACAGTAAGCCAAAACTGTACGAGTAGCGAACGATGGCGACGATCCATGAATTCCATGAAGTATGAGAGGGAAGTCGGATTGCCAAGAACATCTCTGAATGAAACTCGGGGTCGTGCATGCGTTTCGCACGCGACAGCCGTCTAGTTGGATAGAACACATGAGTGGTGCACGCAGGAACGCAAAGTAAATGACGCCAACCGGATCTTGCTCGCCGCCCAGGACAACGATTCGCTGCTCAACCGTGCGCTTTGCAGTATACAACCTGTCCAAAAATGCCACAACATCCTCAGTCCTCTCTCCGTTTATCCACTCCTCTTTCTCGTGATTTGCTATCTAAAGATGAGCTTCTTTACCCTGAGACGGGGATCGGAAGATATACCAAGTAACAATCTTGTCCTGCGAATTTCACCCATTACATCGTTCTTGAGGCGACGCGCGTCTAGTAGAGAGGAACAACGATTGATGCTTCGAAGGAACGACTCAAACTGACGGATGTCAGTACGAATGGTGATTGCATCTCCTCCAGGAGTGACCGTCGATGTGATGCGGTGACGACGTCGCGGTGATTGGGCTTCAAGGACGTTTCGTACCTTGGAAATCAGCTTTCTACACAGAATCAATAAAGACACGCTCCCAGGCAGAAGGAACATACTGCTGGTGTATCGCAGCTCCAGCCTAAGATTGAACTCAGAAGACGACCAACAAGGGGGATACTAGACACTCACCACCTGCTCAATTGTACGATTCCAGAAGTCAGGGTCTGTGACCATATCCATGATTGGATAAAGCACAGTGCAGGCTACGACTTCTCGGATCACTGTCTTGAGGACCTTGCTTCGTGCTTCATTCTCTGGAAGGATATAAGGGAGGATCCGGTCTACTATGCCCCTCAGATGCATTTCCTCGTTCTGTTTCGTGAAGGTAGACGAAAGATTGTCTACAGCTGGGTGTAACCTTTCACCCTTTCCGACATATCGACTAGCCAAAAGCATGTCAAGCTCCTCTGACTGAGTGAGATGACGCTCAAGGCCCGCGCCGCGAAGAGCGACCTCTGACTGACGGAATTGTTCAATGTGAGAAGTGACTTTGGGCAAAATCCGTTTGACGAAGAAGGAAGGAACGTCGATGGTCGATGTGCGTTGCAAAAGTTGTTGGATGGCCGCATGCAACGTCGTTGACACGGCAGTGGGGAACGAAGGGGAGGACGAGATGTCCTTGTACCAGGACAGGACAAAGTCGCGGACTACGAGAATCATGATGTCATTTAGGTTAGAGGCCACTACAGGCATGTTGGGACATAATGATGGCAACGACTGAGGGGGCTTGTGTGACCATTGTGAGCGGATGAGGACGGCCTGCCACGCGGCGGGAGTTGAGAATGCAAGGGGACGGGCGGCATGGGAGAGTGGGTTTCCGGGCGCAGGTACCTTTGAATCGAGCCTGCATGCGAGGACAAAGTGGGCCAGGAGAGATGATATGACCACCAGAACGACGAAAAGCGGTGCGAGGAGGAGGAGGGCGAGTGGAGAGGAAACGATCCGGACGACCACTGGGATGGACACGGCAAGAACACCGACGAGGAGTACGGTCCTCGTCGTGATCACAGGGCCACTTTCATAGGAAAGGTCAGAGCGCTGCATCAAGCCGAGATCATGTCGGAACCGGTTTGTCGGTTGTACGCCCACTGTACACCAAGTGTCGGCTGATTGTACAGTACGTATGCTCGTTAACCCGAACTAGCCAATTGTCCAACTCGCTCGCTCGCCCGACACATACATAAGCCTCGTTGCCGTTCTGCTGTGTACACTGTACACTTAGTCCATAGAATGTCCTCCACGCGCCCTCTCTCCACTGCAGAAGGATTTGTCTGTGGTGGCCTCGCGGCCAGTATTGCGGTGAGCCATCCTCAAATTGCTCCCTTGCATTCGTTTCTCATACAAGCAAACAGGTTACTGTCTCGAATCCCGCAGAGGTCGCAAAAACGCGTCTGCAACTCCAAGGCGAACTGGCAAAGGGTGGCAGTCAAAAGGTTTACAGTAACGCCATCGATGTTTTCGCGAAGACGTGGAGAAACGAAGGCATCCGAGGTCTGCAACGAGGTCTCAGCCCAGCGGTAAGTTCGTCGTGTAGTTTCGTGGTATCATCCTCACACCTTGCCAGTATGCATACCAGGCAAGCACTTTCACGTGTTTTACCTCTCAGTCTCTGTGACCCTTTGCCAGATTCTCCTCAACGGATCACGCTTAGGTACGTTATTGTCTATCGCAATTATTTGCAAAACTGAATTGATTCAGGATTTTATGAGCCTTTCCGGCGGACGATAAACCGCGTCGTAGGCAGGCCTGTGACCGATCAAATACCTCTGACGTCTGTAGCAGCCGGCGCCGCAAGTGGGGCAGTCGGCGCAGCCCTCGGAAATCCACTATTCCTCATCAAGGCTCGCATGCAAGTTAGTTCATCTCGATAGGCTTTTTCACGCATAAAACAACTGACCATCGTCATCAAGGCATATTCCCCTGCATTGCCAGTCGGCGCCCAACATCACTACAAAAGCTCCTTTGATGCACTCTCAACGATATATCGAGCCGAGAGATTCCGAGGACTCATCCGTGGTGTAGATGCTGCTATTCTTCGAACTTCCATGGGCTCTTCTGTTCAACTGCCGACCTACAACTGGACCAAGAACCAACTTGTCGCACACGGTATCTTGCCCGCCAACAGTATATGGACATACCTGGCTAGTAGTTCTGTATCGGGTGTTTGTGTGGTATGTCATGAGGTATTACGCAAACTTTCGTTTTGTTCTGATGTCCCGGACAGTGTATTGCAATGCAGCCGGCAGATACTGTGAGTGCGTTGGGCTTCCCATAGTACTACTGCTGACTTCCAGCAGGCTCTCACCCGGGTATATAACCAACCAACAGTACGGTTACCCAACGGACGTTTGCAAGGTACATTATACAGGAATCCTATTGATTGTCTCTGGAAGACTTTCAAGACCGAAGGGGTATTTGGGTGGTACAAAGGCAAGTGGATTTGCCACCCTCGTCCTCATCTTGATTTACGTCCCTTCGAAACAGGCTCGACAGCACATTTTCTGCGCATTGCTCCACACACGTAAGTGCTAACAGGTGGGGGATTCCTGATCCTGCTGACTTTATGCTGCACAGAATCATTACCTTGACTGCCAACGACATCATTCTTAGTCTCTACAAGGAGTTCGTAATTAAACAAGGGTTGTTATAGAGGCTGAGCCCACCTTTAGACGTCTTTGATTTAGAGGTTATCATATAGTTGATCAGGTCTAATTGCGCGACTTAGACGGCGCCAAGAAGTGAGGTTTAACTGTTCTGAGTACTATCCAGCTTGGTGGCACAAGGGCTCGTAGCACAGTGG
Source organism: Rubroboletus pulcherrimus (assembly GCA_038091165.1). NCBI lineage: Eukaryota > Fungi > Basidiomycota > Agaricomycetes > Boletales > Boletaceae > Rubroboletus > Rubroboletus pulcherrimus. The sequence goes on from JBBPNY010000011.1 coordinate 16,110, forward strand.
TAGTGCGTGTGATTCCAGACATGGGTATCCACAAGGTCATCCGTTCAATCCGGGTCGAGCTCAGTTCACCTCTTTCTTTCTCTTTTTTTTTTCTATAAAAAAAAGGTTGATGGTTTGGCATCGAAAACCTGTACAACAGGCTGATTTATAGTACCAGTGAAATTAGTTAAACTATCTTGTGGAGTAGACCTAAGTTTGCTTCACAGAGGGCATGTACATGGTCAAGAACAGGATTGGTTTATCACTACAGCATCGAAGTCTGTACATAGCAGATCAATTGATCAATGTCCATTTAGAATTCTTTCTTGTGCTCAAATACACTTCTCCACCTGAGGAATAATCTATCCATGCCGACGTCTGTGTGGGAATCAAGTTTGTCACCTGATGAACCACCCGGCACTGATGCATCAGACTCGAGCCACAGTTGAGAGTGAGTGACGCACAAGATATCGTTGACTGAGTTCAAAGGGACTTTGGGGGCAACCTTCGGCTACCGATACCCCGGGAACATCCCATACAGTCACTTGCGCCGTTCGCTTCGATGGATACTTGTACGTTCGAGTATCACTGGCGACAATCACACAGAAAGCCTTTACGTCGCGTGGTGGACAGAGTGACTGACATGGTATCAGCTTCCGACAGAGTCCCGACAACCGAGACGTCATACCTCGAGTTCTTGTTCAATCTCCTTCGAAACTTCGTCCCGTTGCTGGACAGTCCTCTCTTGGATATGTCGGGCCAACCAACCAGCATCTTCACGACTGATGGACGATATGATGCTCTTGGCTGCCAAGGCGTCTTCCTGCAAGGTGTCGTATATGTCATAAATCTTGTCGGGTGGACCATCTGTTTGACTATTAGTGTCTGTCACTCGTGTAACAATGTAACAATGTATTGCTTCACCGTCATGCCTGGGTCTGGATGTGGAACCTGCACGTTGCTCAAGGCGCTCTGCATAGTCGAGCAACCTAGACCTGCGTTTTTCGTATTCAGACCATAGCCTTGATGCATGCGACTCCCGCTTCATCTGTGGGAGTGAGTAAGGAAGTCCATGGAGATTCTACTTGCCACACCTTCCATTGCGTGGACAGCTTCAACTCCTCTTTTGCATCATGCGGTCCCTCTCTTTGTTTCTGACCATCGGTGTCCTCGACGAATTCTATGTACGCAACAGGGTATGCCTATCCAAATGTCAGGATCCGACACCTGGAATCATACATGCTCACACCTTTATTACTGTGAGCATCACAACAGCGATACTACCGCCATCCGCTGTCAAGCTGTTTAATGTTGCAATGAACGGTCCACGTTGAAAACCAAGCTTGGCATGCCACGGTGCCATATGGGTTGAATTGCCGGTCAACAAGAGAACATTGGAGTTGTAGGCGTTTAGGATCTCAGAGCCTTCCTTTCGCTCCGCCGAGAGCTATAGGTAACTGAGTGGAGCGAGCATATCATTGAGGATGGCTGAACTAACCTTTGCACCCGCCACAGCAATTTTCCGACCTATTTTTATTTTTCCCTTTCTTACACCTCGCGCTAGTGGGGCATCGATGCGCGCACGTAGCCTGTACCAACCATCGGTTACTTCGAGCTCAGGATAGGTTTGAACTGGTGCAGTATTCCCTTCGGAACGACTGGCAGGCCAAATTATGTCCGAGATGCAGAGCACCATCGGCGATTCAGCCGATGCATCCCTGGTTGTTATCAACCGTAACGGCGGACGGGAGGAGCTGTTCAAGTCTCGTTCGTATCTGACGGTATATTTGAACTGCAAAGTTCGAGTCGTTCGGATCAGTCTGCTGACCTGTACATCAACTGACGAGTAATTTCTGGCCAACACCAACGCTTCCTGAAAGGGTCGCCCTCGCTCACAGGATCGAGAGCAACCATACCAGCCAATTTCCAAAGGACCAGTGGCCAGTGATTGTCAACCCACGCTTGTGTAGCAAGCATACAGCCCTTTGCGTGTAGTTCTTCCAGCACGGCTGACCGGTCTAAGGCAAGAGGCGAGCACGGATCGGGCGGATTTGGAAGAGAGCGTGAATGGGCGGTGAAGGCATAGAAAGGGGCTGTCCGGAGGTTCACTTGACTGAGTTCCTTGAAATTTCTGGGACAGGCTATCAGGATGGACCGAACGGTCAAAGGGATAAAAAACAGACATTCCCATGTCCTCAAGTTGTTTAGCACCGTAGGCTTGTGGCCGCAAGCCAGAAGTAGCGAGTGTTCGTCTGCCGGGAGGAGGAGCTGACATACAAATATGAGTTCCAAGGAGGGAAATAACGAATCTACAACGGGTGCTCACCAAGATCGAAGATCCTCCCGTCACTGTTTCGCTTGCCTGGTCGGGGCGACGGCGTTGAAGGTGGATATATGCGGTTCACGATTGTCCTAGGATTGGAGGGAGTTGATGGAAGCTTTCGATCTTCAACCACGGACGCCCTTGGGGTGCCATGTTTCAGGACAGCTTTGAACGGCGTTACAAATTTCGGACCCGTTGTGGTATTCCCGCGTCTAGGAGTAAAACCCAGCGGATGTTGAGTAATGACGTGGTTCGCGACCGAAGATGGGCCTAGCGGTGATACAGGCGTAGTGGTAGTCGGGGCGGTAGCAGAGGAATGATAACCGCATAGAGGTGAGCTGATGCTCGGAGTAGACACTTGTCGATGGGACAGCATGGAAGGCGTCGTAGTAATCAAGGGAGACTTGAAAGGTTTAGTTTGCCGTTTGCTGCCTAAGGTCTGCAACGAGCTGCGTAATCTGGCGGGTGTCGGCTCAGCAAAGGAAGCAGGTGTGGGTGTCTCAGGTGCCTGCATAGAGAACAGTGTATTTCTTGCAGAGGAGAATGTTGCACGTGGAGGAGACACTGGTTGGGTGGAGTGGGGAGAATCGGGCTCCTTGTGCGTTGGAACTTGGTCGGGAAGGTGGACATCTTCCTGCCACTTATTCATTTTCTCTTCGGCCTCCCGCAGGGCTGCGGCTGATGGGACGAAGAGCGATTTTGCGTTTTCACCATTGATAGACGGCCTCTGGAAGCTGGGCATTGCTGTCGTAGCGGTGTTGAATCCAACGAAAGAGTTGGACGAATCCGAGTTGAACCACGCGGCATAGTTGACTTCTGGAGGCGCTTCGTCGTGTAGCTCCGCTTCGTCTGGCGGCTCGTTTCCAAGCCGGGAGGACTCGATCGTCCTGTCGATCGCGGAGGCATTCATGAATGGTGCGTGTATGCGCTCTGTTCGTGGGGTACCGATGGCTGCACATGGGCTATCTGAACGAAACGGGTTCTCGTCATCCTCTACAGGCAAGCCATGGGTCACGCCAGGCTGCGTGAAGCGGGTTGGGTCGGCAAAGGATTGGGATAGCTGAGCATCTAAGGAATCAAAGGCGTTGATGTCGTCTTGGCTCAGCTCTCCGACTTGATCGTCGAAGGTGGGGGAAGAAAGACGCATTCGCTTCCTAGAGGGCGACCGCGACCGCGAAGTGGGTGAGCGACGGACGTGCATGACGGGGAGGACGTGTTTTCGCGATGGGCAAGTCAACGCGACGCGCACGGGTCACGTGGGAGAGTATTAATTAGCACTACCGGTGTCTGTTCTCGTTACGTCTGCAAAACATTCACCGACTCAGCCTTTGTGTTCCCTGCATTCCTCGCCGACCGCACAGGTCCCGCGCCTCCCCTCCGACAGCTCTTCCCATGAATGGCGCAAACACCCACTCCGCTCCTCAATCTCTCCCGTCCCCACGTGCCCCCAAGCCCCCTCCATCTGGTCCCGCTCCTCCCGCCCCGCTCGTCTCCCCTCCCGCACTCCCAAATCCCCCCGCCCAGTCCTCTTCTGCAACCCGTCCCCCGCTCCATCCGCCTACAGTGAACGGCACTCAGAAAGCAAAGAAGAAGAACGATGCCCCCGTCGATCCCGCCGCCATGTACGAAAGTCTCAAAAATCGCATCGCAGCCCTCGAGGAGGAGGAGGTTCTCGAAGAGGAAGAGGAACGACGGTTTGGTCTGCACATCCCCTTCCATCCTTTCCCTTCCTCTCATCTTCCTGTAGCCGAGGAGGCCGTCAAGTCCGTCAAAGGTATGGGAGAGAACGCCATCCACGCCAAATACATTGAATTAGTATGTCGTTCGTGATGAACGCACGGTGCCTTCACGCATACTCCGCCGATACAGTTTGCCGAACTCAAGAGGCTCGAGCGAGATCATGCAAAGGAGAAGCAAAAGCTTGTCAAAGATAAGGATGCGGGTTTGTCCCACACTTTTCTGCTGCCCTTGCATGCCCCTCACATCAATACTCAAAGCTAAGGGTCAGCTAACAAAGGCGAATCAGACGAAAGCAAAAATGGAGAACCTGGCCCGAGAACTGCAAAAGGTGCCCCTTTACAAAGCCTTGAAGGTCATTGCTAACAACCCGTGCAGGATAACAAGCGACTGCGGGTGCGCATCAATTGCTGCAACCGTTTCCGGATAGCTAACAATCACCTAGGAAGACAGCAAACGCCTAGCACAGTGTGTAGAAGAAGCGCAGGAGGAGGTACGTAGGACCCTCTCCAGCCTGTCTACTTACTCGACATCCCGTAGATCGTGCAAATGAAAAACGACATGGCTAAACGAGTGGACAGGGCAAAAATGCAAGACATGAAATACCGCGAAATGCCTGACATAATAGTCAAGGTCGTTTGTCGTTACCGCGCAGAGCTTTTCTTCAAAATTTCACGCAAAACCAAGCTTTCCAGACTTTTCAATGCCTGGACAGACAGAATGGAAGGGTCGACCGCAAAAAAGGGTGACGACAAAGCAGCCACAGGTACCGGGGCGCATTTCAATGGAGCTGCGAAATCGGAAGTTGCAAACACACACACCTGGAACTCTACAAGTACATCATCCATGCAGTTTATATTCTCCCATAATGGGCGGACACTGGATGCGGATCATACGCCAGAGGAACAAGGGATGGAGGACGGCGACGAGATTCTTGCCGTAGAACTTATGGACCTTACCGATGGTTCCTGTTTAGATGCTTGGGTAAGTTAACACGCAAAGTACAGAGTATGACGTGTCATGCAGCTTTTTAGGAAGAACTACCTGAACACCGACGTCAGAAACTAAAGAAGAACTGGACAGATGACCCTATCGAGTATGTTGTGAAACGACCTCCCCTGTGGTTGTTTTCTTAACATCCTTATAGAGCTAAACGCTCGCTGGAAGAAATTTTCGACACCGTGTACGTCTTTGTGCATCACCGTCATGATTGCCTTACAAAAGTTGGACAGCGTGCGGGAACGTCTGAAAGAAGTCCTTCGCCAATACGAGCTTCGGGAGCGACATTTCGAGTGTGTAGTTCGATCGAAAGAACTCGAAGTATTGCTTTCTCGCGCGCGAGCCGCGGAGCAAAAGCAACTTGCAGATGGTGAGAAAAGGCGAGCTGACAAGATTGATGAAGAGGTTGGCTACTGCGTTTTATCATGGTTTGGTTCTTTAATCTAACAGACCCAGGCTCGACGTCTTCGGAAGGAGCTCGAGGATGCGCGGAATAACCAAACGATGCTCATTGACAAGCTCATTACTTGCTGTAAGGAGGTGAGCATGGCTTCGTCACCCAGATTAATGCTTGTGTTAATGGACGACCAGCCGAATGCGGAGCGCACGCAACGCCTGTTTGCGTCACTTCGAGAAGAGCTTGAGAAGCGAGGTAAGGTGTCGGACAGTGGTGGTGTAGGCAGCTGATGTACGCGAGCGGATGCGTGCAATACATGTCAGGCAAACACTCTACCCCAGTTGGAGTGTACAACAATACATGTGGATTGGGATTGGGAAAGCGATTGAGTCAAATGACAGAGAACAGCGTCCAAGGTATGGGATGATGACAAAGGGGAAGAATTCAACAAACACTCCATGGACAAAGTGAATGTTTTACAACAAAGCGTCCAATTCCTCGAGATTCACAATGTAGCCGGACTTGGTGAAGGTCTTACCCTTGACGGACTCCAATCCTTCTCCTGCATAGGTGACAAGTGGCGAAAGCTCAATCTCGACACCTTCCTTCAAACGAGCACCAGCGTTTTCCAAGAATCGCCGGTGCTGATCTAAAAGATCGCGGCGGCTGGTCTCTGGATCGTCTGACCCAGTGCCTGGCGCATTCTTCAGGGGACTGAACTCCTCCTTCCGAGCGACCTCGAGAACGGCGAAATTCTTGGTGAACGGAAACACATCGAATACAAACAACTCGAGCTTCATGCCATTGGGCTTGCTAGGTTTGACGATTTCTCCGGTTTGCAAGTCAATAGTTGGGATCTTCTTGCGCGCAATATGATAAGCAAGCTCGTCCTCGAAAGATTCAACGGACTGAAGGAAAGAAGTGGTGTAAAAGTGATTGGCGATGTTGCCAGCGTTGAACAAGAGTTCCCCGGTCTTTGGATTCCGGAGCTCGGCCTGCTCCTTGGTGATTTCTGAGTACTCTACGACGCTGAACTTGTCTCCTCGGCGAGCAACGACGCCGACGGACTCCGTCGGTGATGTCTTTGGCACCACCTTGGCAGCGCAATCGGCCTGTCTGGCTATGCAATAGCCAAGAAAGACAGGATCGGCGACCTTGACGAGACAATTGTCGACGCAGTAAGCATGAACATACTGGATGTGGCGATCAGCTAGGTCAGAAAGGACCGTACGCGACTTGTCGGACGGGGACAAGGGAGCGCGAGTAGCTGCGTAGAGACCACCATTGCCATCGGGAGCAACAGCGACGCGAGAGGGGGTTTCGAGCATGATTTTACCCTCCATAGTGAGGCAGGGCAGCGTACCTGGGAAATAGGCAGAATCAGCAAATTTGCAAGATACAAACGATCAAGACCTGTTACCTTGCTCAAAAACGATGACGTTCTTTGCATCGAGGCCAAAGTGGTTGTTGGTAGCGAAGAAGGATTCCGTCTCGCGGCGAGTCGGACCGCTGGTCATCACATACCAAGGGACCACGACGGAACCCTTGGGCTTTCCAAATTGGACCTCAGCGACGGTCTGAAGGCGAGCGATGCGCTCAGCTTGGTATTGGAAGAGGGATTTGTGAGAGGGGAGGCCGATGTCGTAACAGCCTTTAGGAGCAGAGCTGCCGAGCCTCGTGCCCTGACCACCAGCCATCAAAAGGACGCCAACTTGGCCATGCGCAACAGCCTGGAGACCGATTTGCCTCCATTCCTTTGCTTTGGCAGTATTAGCGGACACGGACTCGCGCGCCCCGACGGGAAGGGGCTCGATAGAGTCGGCGACGTGATGGGGATCGGTAGCATTGCTTTCGGAGGAAGTGGCCTTTTTGTAAACTCTGTTTACCCGCTCGGCGTCAATGCTCTCGAGCTGGCGGGTGAGAGCACTACGCTCTGGGTCTGTAAGCTTTGACCAGAAGGTGAAGAGATGGTCCTGGCCAGCGACCTGGTATCTATCGCGGATGTTTTCAACGGCCATTGGGGTGAGATAGACCACGGATGGTATTGGAAGGAGTGGGGAAAGGGGAAATGAACCTGAGCGCAGTGGATCGAGGGGATATAAGTATTTAAACCTGTTACAGATTTCCGTTCGGTAGCAACCGAATGGAACTCTACAGTCCGACGACAGTGCGTCGCTACTGGAAACCAGTCCCTTATAAATTACGCAGGCTGTGATCGCGAGATCGAAAATGCTCTGACAGTATAGGTCTGCAACGAATTCCGTGGTGGTTACTCGCCTTGGCACTCGGCGGCGGTCCACCACCAAATCTCGATAATGGTCGCACGTATCCCGATTCCCATTCCTCCGCCGGTCAATGCAATGTCGGCTGATGCGAAACCGGGTGAACGTCGAATAGCACAAAGCAGTCACTAGCGCTACTGGCGACGCAATCAAACTCTGGGATTCGAATAGAATAGAATAAACCGTACTGAGACAACTTTCAAAAATTTATTGTATTCCTGGATTAAGAGCGTACAGAAAGTCACCCATTATAATGCAAACCTTTGCATTAGAACTGCCATCGTTTTACAGAGTTGAAAAATTAAAGCAGATGCGGCATTCATGTACTCAGCAGGACAAAAAATCAACGGTATTTTATGAGATGCTTATGCTTGTAATGCGACACAAGGGTTCTCGAGCTTGGCAAAACTTACCGGGTGAGCTTGAAGTGAGGTGGGGACGGCGTGACAAGCTTTAATTTCTGCTCTTCGGATCGCCAATGTTAGCCGACTGAGCCGCCCAGTATACGCCCCTGCAACGACAACGTTATCGCTTGACGACTTACCCAGAGGCGGTCGAGTCGGATGGGTGCGCCGGTTGGAGTTTAAAATCTAAAGCCCGCACCCACTCGCAAGTTCCGACACGACGAAAGTTTGCATTGCATGGCACTTTTCTCTGTTCTTGACACGTAGACTATGGTCAGAGCCAATCAGAAGTGTAACTAGCTTTGTTGAAGTACATGCTGATTTTTTGCACATTCCGCGGCATGATACTATATCTTGATTGGGCAATGTATATTTATCAGTTACCTCGGTCGACACTAGGCCGGCCGTAAGGCGTCACTTGAGGGGAGTCAACTTCAAGGTCAAACGCGATTCATCTATACATACCCCTCACTTACTCCGTAGTGTTCTGCCGATTTCTTCCCATTGGACCAGGAAATCAACACATGTATGCATTTCTTACCATATCACCCATCGCATCGGAAGAAATCGTAAAGACAACGAAGAGAACCCTCCGCGGATGTGCTGGCGATTACCTTGTAAGCTCTCGTCAGAGTCGCAATACCTCATTATTAATACCGCTATCGGAAACGAGTGCTGGTACTTCCTTCCCCCGGGTGTTCTCACATGACAGGCTTCTAGTATCAGGTGAGCCAACCGGCTTGGACATGTCAACTCTAACCGAGCAATGGTTCTTTGCACGAAGTGACAATTTATTGTTGGACCCGAACATGTGCCGTGTGCCACATGCCCCGTGCCCACCTATCGTTGTCCCACTGTAGACCCGCTTAGCACATGACCCCACCCGTATGAAATCGGGCAATTAGCGGGAATGTAGTGCTTCTGAGCTGATCACCATTGATTCCCCGTCGCGAGCCTGACTAGCCACGGCTATAAATGCAGGCACGTCAGTTTCCTTTGTTGCATTGTTCGACTTTCTCTCTCTCTGTAACGCACTCCATGCAGAGACTGCTTACCTTGACGCTGGTGGGGTTCTCCCTCGCAAAGTGTGTGTTCTCCCTCACGCCCGGCTTTCCTTATGGATCCGAGAAAGTCCGCGGTGTCAACCTCGGTGGGTGGCTCGTGCTCGAGGTGTGTACGCAATGCTACAAACTTGCGTTCTCTTCAATGATGTACTTGCCACAAGCCGTGGATCACTCCAAGCATTTTTGACAACACCGGAAACAATGCCATCGTTGACGAATGGACCTTCGGTCAATATCAGGATTACAACACGGCGTTGAGTGTTCTGCAGAACCACTGGAACACTTGGATCACCGAAAGCGACTTTGCTGCCATCGCTGCTGCAGGGTACAGAATCACTTTAGATCCTAGCACTACTGTTAACGGCGCTCGTCGATTTCAGGTTGAATCACGTTCGCCTTCCAATTGGCTACTGGGCATTTGAAGTTGGTCCTGGGGAACCGTTCATCCAAGGCCAGTTACCCTACCTAGACAAAGCAGTACAATGGGCCGGAAACCACGGGTTAAAGCTCATCATCGATCTTCATGGCGCGCCCGGGAGCCAGAATGGGTTCGTGCATCATATGGTCCATGTCAACAGATACCTCATTATCTTCCTCACAGATACGATAACTCTGGCCACAGAATGTCATTCCCCACCTGGCACTCAAACCAAACTAATATCGATCGTACTAACGCCATTATCCAAACGATTGCTTCTACATATGCTAATCAGGTGAACGTTGTGCCCGTCATTGCACCCCTGAACGAGTGAGTTTTCCGCGTACAAGACTGCAAGGAGTTACCCATATTTTGATGCTAGGCCCGCCGGATATGATGGTTCTGCCGTTCTCACTGCCGTCAGGCAATATTGGTACGATTCCTGGGGAAACATAAGGTGATTCCAATATCTCGATTTGCACGCCATGCGGGCGTTTATCTGGTTCCACAGATACCCATATGGCACGAGCCAGACAAGCAACACTGTTGAGCTCATTCACGATGCATTCCAGCCACTCAGCTATTGGGCTGGATTCGAGACCCCGCCAAACTATGACGGAGTAGCTATGGATACCCATATTTATCAAGTATTCTCCGATGCCGTGAGTATATTCTAAGCTTTTCTGTCTTCCGTTGTCTAACAGAAGGCTACCAGGAAAATCAGATGTCCAACCAAGAACACATCAATGCTGCTTGTCAAACTCAGTCTTCTCTCGCGGGCTTTGATCTTTGGCTTCTAGTGGGTGAATGGTCAACTGCTATGACTGACTGTGCCGTGTACTTGAACGGACGTGGGGTCGGTTCACGCTACGATGGCACCTACCCCGGTTCTACGGCGGTCGGAAGTTGTAATGGCCTGACCGGCAGTGGATCCACCTTCAGTTCGAGTTACAAGACATTCCTCCGACAGATCTGGGAAGCACAGGTTATTTCGTACGAGAAGGCCACCGATGGCTGGTTGCAATGGACTTGGAAGGCGGAGAATGCCGATGAATGGTCGTACCAGGCTGGACTTAACTACGGATGGATACCCCAGAACCCTACTAACTACGAGTACCCAACCATTTGCGGGTAATTTTGTTTTGCATATTTTTACTTCATACTGTGGATGCAATTTGGAGATTAGTGCATTTCAAGTGATGAATGTGATTTAGGGAGATGTCTAGGGAGCAAAGTAATACAAGTCCGAAATTGCGTTGACCTCAAGCTCCTGCGACACCGTATTTACCAAGTGTTGCCTGCCAATCACCAACCTCTCCTCTGCCCATCGTAACTAAAGTCGCTTTGTTACCAGAATGCGGGCCAAAAAGGCGATTCGCGACTCGTCTGACACTCTCGGAGGTGACCTTGTCAATTTCCGCTGTCATGTCCGTCACGGGTATCTTACGCCCATGCACGAGGATCTGGGACAAATTGATTAATCTGGTATAAACACACCAGAGTTTTGCTGTCCTACCTGACGACCAAGGTCTTCAACCTCAACTGCCCTACTCTCCAGTGCCATCATTAGGCTGGATTGGAGTTGATTCTTCGCGCGCTGAAGCTCTATCTCTGGCACGCTTTGGTATATCAACAGACTAATCTGGTGCACGAGATGGGGGAGAATTTGGGCGGGGGTGTTACCCCTCTGTTTGGGAATGTCAGGTACAAAGGACGCCCACAATCCAAAGAGTGACGAATCGGTGTAAATGTGGTGGAAGGATGCGCAATGATCTATCTGAGGGAAATGATTGAGGATGTGCGTATATAATCGGGAATACATCCCCTTCCCGGGACCACCTAGGAAGGGTGAGAAACAAATCACGCGAGGAACGTGAGCCTTACCCGCTGAGAAGCTGCCTCCACCCCCAAGAAGCACTTGCATTGTCGCGAGTGTGTAGATATCGTTGTCATGAATACCGACGCCCTCGAATGCGAGGTAGAGGTGATCAAAATCTGCCGAATTACTTGGGATGTGTCTAATACCACCGACATAATGTGACTGCGGGTTTGATAGAAGGGGTACGTCTCTTGAAGCAGAGGTCGGGTATAAGTATGAAGATGCTGCACGTGTTAGTGACTTGTATAGTGATGGTGACGAAGACGGCAGAAGATGTGGTGGTACGGTTTGAACGGTTGATGGCCGTGGAGAGGGAGGCGTAGGATATGGCAAGGGTTTGAGCATCGAAAAGTGCTTGTCGACAAGTTCGACCAATTGCTCATGTTGCATTCCAGCACCCGCTATAACCATACGCTCCGGGCTGTACCAATCCGAGATACAGTGACGAAGGAGGTCACCAGTGATGAGACTGATGCGCTCATCCGGGCAGACCAACGGGTTCCCGAGGCCTTTTCCGCCGTACGCTACTCCGTGGAGTACCTCGGGTAATATCATTTCTGGCTTGTTGCTGATTTCTCGAATTTCATAAAGAGCAGCATCTTTCTGGATCTCCAGTTCTTCCGACGGAAAAGCAGGGTTTAGGACAGTGTCGGATATCAGAGAGAGCGCTAGGTTGGTTGCCTGATCAGAATGGGAGGACTGGTACATGATGGATTCTCGGGAGGATGAACACGTAATTTGACCTCCGAGTCGGTCCATCGCCGCAGCCATGTTGGCTTCGGAGCGAGAATGTGTTGACTGCAAGTTCTAGTGTCAGACACGAGCAACCTTGTATCAATACAAAGCGCACCTTGAAGGCCAGTCTGTCTAAGAAATGGCTGGCTCCCGATGTCGATGGAAGTTCATAACGCGACCCGGCATCGATGTAAAGCCCGACGGATGAAAAATGACCGGGAGTCGACTCTGTAGCAACCCGAATCTTGTTGGGAAGCGTAGTTATCTGCAATGGCAGCAGCGATGCTTGGGATAGCTGTCGTTGGTGCAGGCGCACCTTTCCATGGCGTATGACTGAACTTGCCGCTCTCTTCATGGGGAGTAGACTGACAAGTTGGTAACCTCTCACGCTGACAAAACCTGGAGCTTACGTCAGGAATTGTTTATTCACGCAACATTGCTTGTCTACTAACTGCACTTCAGAAGGCAGACATACAGAGATGAGATAGTCAACGAAGGGAACAAAAATAAAAAGTAAAATTAAAGACCCCACCGTGGTTCGAACACGGGACCGCACGATCTGCAATCGTATGCTCTACCACTGAGCTATAGAGTCTTTAGTGCAATGGAGTCAATCATAACACGTGACCCTTTGCATTGTGTCGGTTCCATCTCTAATCGTTAAGTTTAATGAATATCTTCCCCCATGGTCCACTTAGCAAACTCCAGAACCTCTACGCCTCCCTCTTCACCTTCTTTTGCCATCCCACGTTCGCGACCCCATTCGCGCAAAGCAGCACCGACAGTCAGCTGTCCTCCGGTTGACATGAATGGCTGGTTGTACAACGATGTTTCATCCGTCGTGGATTGGATGGACAATGTCTCAAAACCAGTGATCTGACGAGCGACAGCACGCTCGAGTCGCTCAATGTCGTGCACAAAGGTTTCCGATGCGAGACGACTCGCGAGATCAGGGGCTTTCAGCGCAAGCACAGCAAGTGAGCCAATACGGCCGTGAGAGCCAGAGGATCCGTGCGAGTATGAAGCTAGCCGTAACCCGAGGGTCCCGGAGTGACCTTGGAGAGGATTGTGGACCACAGCAACTGCCCGTTTCAGCGATACCTTTTCGCCAACTTTTGCAATTAGATCCTGAATGGAACTAGACACCGTAGAAGATGGTCGGAGATTCGAGTCTCTTTGCGAGAGGAGAGGGGCGTCATTAAGGACGTGCAATGGGCAAGGTTGGATGCAATTCGGTGAATGAACGTGTTCTGTGAGAAAGGCAGTGGTATGTGCAATGTCGGCAGCGAGTTGGGTGAACAGTTCATTTCTTGCAACAAAATCAGTTTCGCAGTTCAACTCGACCATGGCTGCCCGGAGTCCACCATCATTTAGTGTTGAAGACGACCTGCCGGAGGAGAGTATGCAGACACTGACGAGTCCCTCTCGTGCTTCACGTCCGGCGACCTTGGCAGCCTTTTGAGCGCCGGAAGTGGTTAGATCCTGCTGCAACCACCCGAGCGCCCCCTCCAGGTTGTTCCCGCTTGCACTAAGCGCTTCCCGAGCCTTGGAAATTGGCACGTCGGTCAATTTTCGGAGCTGAGCAACCAGCTGTAACGAGGGCTTGGGGGCAGTAGAATACGAGAGAAATTTCGGGGTACGACACGTCAACAGCGTTCGCTCGAATTCTCGCCGAGCAATAGGCAGCAGCATTGCGGCGCTGTTCGAATATACAACGCTGAGTGAGGGGAAGAGTTTAATACATCTCGACTCTCCAAACAGGCATACCCCCGCTCACGTGACTCAAAAAATCTATGGGTGTGGTTTGCAGTTTCGACCTTGCCAAATCTTCACCTCTGAAATGGACTTTGACTTCAAGATTCCTTCCACCGTTCCTCAAGACTTGCTCCTCATCCAAGACCTGATAGGAACCATCCCTCCACTCACGGTCACTGCAAAGCATGTTCCAGGTTCGCTGGACTCCAGCGATGATTCCATTGCCAGCACAGACGGTGAAGTTGAAAGTGAAGATGAAGTAGAGGCAGATCTTGCTCCTCGTGACGAGGACAGTGGATCGTCGGCGTGAGCATCTTAATAACATCTTATCAAAAGGCATATTAACTCTAATCGTCAGAGCCACATCAGATCCGGAATCAAATTCGGACTCAGAGTTAGAAGCAAGTTCCTCCTCTAATTCGGAAGAGGGACGTGTATACGAGGCGCCCCAGCGGCAAAGACCTGCGGACGACGTTGAGGATGACGAGTCAGGCGCGACAGCAGCTGCCACCTATCTCCAGACTAAAAACGAGATTATCGACACAAATGTCGTGGTTCCCACCATTTCCGACGTTGAGCCATGCGAGGAACTTCAGAAAGTCGGGGAAATCATGAGTATCGTCGGGAACATTGTGATTGTGAGGGGTCTCCCCATGGACCAAGTAAACTCCTTGTCCAAGCGTACTCTGGATGCCGAGTCCTTGCTTGTATTTGAAGACCGAAAAGTTTTTGGATATGTGAGTCACTTCGCCTTCTGCGTGAGTCTATGTCGACTTTACCTGTGGTGCCAGATATACGAGACGTTCGGTCCAACGTCCCAACCACTTTACCAGGTTAAATTCAACCAACACTATCCGCTGGATACCGACAAAGTTTGGTTGTCCCGCGAGGTATTCCATGTTCCACAACGAAGTCACTTTGTGTTCGTAGACCAACTCAAAAAATTACGCGGCAGCGACGCCAGTAATCTTCATGACGAAGAACCCGCAGAAGATGAGATTGAATTTTCTGACGACGAGAAAGAGGCTGCCTTCAGGGCTCAGCGCAAGAAGAGGTGAGCATAATAACAGTATACTCGGGATCCTCGATAACGCGTTGTTATAGGCGCGGGCGCTCTGTATCATCTTCTAGACAATCTACCCCAGCACCGTCTCGGATCCATATCGATGATATGGTTCAGGACACATATCGCGGTTCCAACCCGTATGATGCTCATGGCCCTTATGATGATGACTATCATGTCACAGGGCCATCACGACCACCACCCGTGCCATATGACGACCCATATGCTGACGTTCCCACTTCAGATGTTCGTGTACACCCCGTGGAAATGAATGATGAATTTGGTGGGGAGTCCGGTTGTGAGAGTGGTGGAGATGGTGCTAAGGCGCCCCGTGGGCGCATTTCCAGTCGGGGTGCACGAGGAAGGGAAGATCGGAATCGTCAGTTGTGGAATGCCTCGAGGCGAGGATATCGTCACAACCGCGTCGCATCCCTACGAACGTTCGACTCGGGTACCGATCAGTCGTTTCCAGCGACCTCGCGGATGGCCGAACACACAACAGGGTATGGACAAACTGGGGGTGCGATTACGCCTGATCCCCTTGTTCAACCGGCTTCGAATGCATGGTTTTCTCCCGGGGCAAATAATATCCAAAATTACGGACAACATTTCATCCAACCACACATCAATCCCCGATTCGCATCTGTGTTTGGACTCGATCCGCCATCTGGCCCCATGATCCCGTGGGTTTCTCGGAATGCGCACGACCACGCCTGGGTTGACACGTGGATGATGCACGGTAGCGCAGGTTCTGAAGGTGAAGGGGATACATATAGACCGATGTAGTCCAGCACCCACAGAGGCCCGAATTGGATTTATTGGCAAGCATCTCACTCACCACTGTTCAGGTTGACGAACGTTATCGGGACGATTCACCAAGGAAATCCTTTGCACCAAATTTTTCCTCGAATTTTGTCAGGCGGTCAATCGGGCTTGAGGTTAACCAAGGCTATTTTGGCTTTCGGTCGTGCTAGCCCATCTGGGGCATAGTGCTTACCAGGACATATGGGCAGCCTTCTTGGCATGGGAAGGGATGCATGGACACTCGCAGTGACCCTTTCGCAAAAGCTGCCATATTGATCATCATTCCTTGTGCAACCGAATTCGAGTAAGGTGGGCCCCAATCAGCTGTCACGTCTGTGCCTGCGTCCACCAGCATAAATAGCTGGGGATTGTAGAGGCTCGGTATCCAGCTCAAAGAATGATCTTGTCCTTTGTCCTGTTAGCTCAACTTTTCGGGTTGTCGCGAGCGACGTCCGTTCCCCGCCTCTTGGATAATATCAGCTCCGGCTGTTCCACATCCGGTCTGGCTTCTTGTCACACTACACCGTCCGACACATGCTGCACCGAATACCCGGGCGTGTGTCGTTCTCCACGTCTTGAACACACCCCACTGACTCGCTTTATTCTATCGTAGGGCCTGTTGTTGCAAACTCAGGTATTCTCTCGCTAGTTATACCCTCTTTGTTACTGACTATAATCCCGGAAGTTCTGGGACACCAACGTCGCGGGCGGCCCTCCCACCAGTTGGACCATTCACGGTGAGTGATTGGTGTGCAAAGCGATACACATGGAACCTGACACCTCTGGCAGGCTTGTGGAATGACAAGTGCGTTCGTTAGCAGGGGTGCACGCGTCTCGCACTCATCAATCACCCCTATCAACAGCTGCGATGGTACATACAGTCAAGATTGTGATCCATCGCGTGCCAACTACAATATCGCCCAGGTGTGCAACTTTTCCGAAATACCCGCAAGGGGAGCGTCGCCATGACCTCGTGTCCAGCTTCTCTCAGACCAGGGCGCTACTTCTACGTTGAACTACATGCAACAATACTGGTTGAACGAATATGGTACCAACGAGGAACTTTGGGATGTACGTCGTGTTCCAACTATATGGATGTCTCGCTAATAGCAGTCTAGCATGAATGGTCAACGCATGGCACGTGCTTTAGGTGGGAACCACACCAAGCCTCCATTCCCGGCTGGTTGCTGATCTCGGGTTCCTGACAGCACGCTTGAGACTTCCTGCCTATCATCCGGCAGTCCCCAGGGAGCCGAGGTAGGTTGCTTATGAGCCGGGGATTGCACACATGGCTAACTCCGTTTGGAGGCTGTGGCATACTGTGAGACAATTGTTAACCTGTTCAAGACTCTCCCTACGTACACTTGGCTCGTAAACGCTGGTATCACGCCTTCCACGTCTCGAACCTACGCGTTGTCGGATATCCTTTCCGCGCTCCGGACTGGTTCCGGAGGGGTAAGTACATGTTTACAATGTGGAGTTTGTATTTGAGATTATTTTGTCCCAGTACACTCCTGATGTCGGCTGCTCGAGCGGCGGCCTGAACACAATTAGTTGGTACTTCAACCTCAAGGGATCTGTCATCGATGGCACGTTTGTTCCCATCAGTGAGTACATTCATTTCTCATTTCATACCTCGGTGCTGATGATGATCACCTAGGCTCGCCCTGGTCCTCTGGGTCTTCTTGCCCATCCACTGGCGTTAAGTACCTCCCCAAAACAGGCTGAATAATGTGCCGTAGTCAGTTTTATGTATTGCCAATGATGCATCAAGAAAGTGCTAGTTTGCAATGTCGAACCATGTGTGTTATATTGGCAGCTGCTGGTCCTGAAACGCAAAACCGGGTGTGAATCTGACGTCGAATGACATGTCCCCTCCTATCAACCACCCGTGTCTTCATCTAGACGTTCTGGAACAGACATTTTCCATCAAAAAATATGATTCAACGGATGAAATACCATCCGATGCTCTCCGTGAACTGAGTGTGTCCAAGACGAAATCGGCAATCATCTCAATCACCCGAACGGCGGAAGAGATCTCCATCGTCTGCGAGGCGGAAAGGGACGAAGGAGAGTGGAAATGCATCAAGATAGCGGGTCCGATGGAATTTGGTTCGTACTTTCGCCTAGGCCGCGCTTCTCTGTGTACTGACTGGGCAGTAGAACTGACGGGCGTGATTTGTGCCTTTACGACACCTCTGAAGGATGCTGGAATCCCAGTCTTTGCGATTTCTACCTGGTGAGGAGCTCTTTCGAGTCGCAACCACATCGACTCTGCTACATGGGAGTGTAGGAATACCGACTATGTGTTGGTGCCAAAGGGAAAAATCATGGACGCGATCCATGCCTTGAGCGCTGATGGTTGGCTGTTCGTCGAGCGTTCCTCCATCTGTCCTTCAAGTTGATGCCACACGTTGGCGATTCTGAGCGCAGCAACGAGCTGATTTGGCGGTTGGCAAAGACCTGTTTTTCTTGTACCTAGTCCGATGTAGCGTAGCTATGGTAGTCGCCATGCTTGTGAGCAACGCAGTCTGTGGGTCCTAGTCCACAGCTTGTATTAGGCGTGATTTTCCTCCATAACGACGAATCGCCCGCGCTGTGATCCACTGGTTCCAGTCGCCATTTTCGATCTCGACTCGAACGTTGCACCTCGGCCAACGTTCGTCGTCAGCGTCGTGGAAACGCGCCCACTGGCAAGCGCCGGCGCCGTCCATGGCGGATCTAACAACTTCACATCCTCGTCAGAAACGTGTTCTACCCACACGGTCTCGTCGCGGTGGTCCTGGGGTAGGAAGCTGTGATGTGGACCTTATGATTTTGGATGCACAAAAACGTCGATGTTCGTACCTGCGGTCTCCTTGTCGTTTCACGCTCATCCTTAATTACAGTCGACAACGAGCCACTTATTCCCGCCAACACACCCTTCTTGTTGACAACAAATTCGGCATTGCTCCAGCCCTCATCAAAGTCGGCGAGCTTCGGGCTCAATACTTTTGCCAATCAGCGTTACTTCGACCGGTCTGATGTTATAAAGGCCTATCGGGAGCAGCTGACTATTCAAACTCCCGAGTTTTCTCTATTGTCGGAGAACGCAACCGTCGGAGGGCGTTTCAGGCCTCGGTCATCGGGAGAGGTACGCACATCCAGGTTTTGTATGACGTGTAATCATATTCGTCTCGGGTATCTCTAGCAGGATAACGCAGACACTTCCGATGCGACATACGAGAAGCGACATCGGAAGTATGAGACCTTTGAAAAGCGACAACGGCTGCGCGAGAAGGAGAAGCTGAAACACGAGCAGTATAAACTCAAGGAACGCATCGAACAGCTCAAGGTCATGGATGGCTCTGCGTTCCTTGGTTTGCCAGCTGCGTCATTCTCCCTACCGCCCGCAGCAAACGAAGACAAGCCGGAAGTTAGCTTGTCTGGCGCCCAGAGCAATGTTACTCCAATCTATAATGAAGGGGAGAGGCGCCGGCAAGAAATGCTTGACGTCGCGTCCATTCTGGAGGAGCGTTACCGAACCCTTCTGCCTTCCGAGAAAAGGCTTGCAGATCTTAAAGGCGCCAATAGATCCAACAGCGTGAATCCGCAAGTTTCTGACATGTGTGGTCCGGAAGAGTCCAACTTCACTGCAAGGGAATTGCCGAGCCCAGTTTCGCCAAAGCCCAGTGCCCCGTCAATCATTCTAAAAATCAAGGTCCCACAAACCCGTTACAAGGATTGTAGCGGTCTCCCGTTGTTCCAAGTAAGCTCTCCAGGAGCCAATTCAAACTCTATACACACCCCTTGGTCGCCTACGAAGCCATTCTCCAAGGTTTCGTCGGATACATTATCAGTGTCTTCTGAGCGACCCTACAAACGCCATCGCACATCGCACGTCGACGATGCGGAATCTCCCCGTTCCACCGGCACCCCCGAATATGCCACAAAGTCCCCACATTCTACTGCGCAAAAGGCTGAACCATGTGTACTCATGCAATGGGCTCTTCGTAATCAAGCCGCACCGAACGCGCGGAAAACGCAAAGACATGTGACTGCGTTTGGCACCAAGGTTCCACAGAATATAGAGGAAGTGAGGGACTTCGAGCTTCCAGAATGGATTCGGCCACTTTCACCGACGATTGTCAGTGATGGGTCCAAAGATCTCATTATACCTTCTATCCTATCACCCGCGCACTCGTCAGCGCCTACATTACACCCTGAGCAGATTTCCTCGCATTCGTAGTTTCCTCGTATTTTATGTTTATTTCAGTTTCCTAACGGTGAAGGAAAGCGCTGAGCGAGATGAAAGACATCCAAACAACTATATGCCACGATCTATCGACCAAAAAAATCAGAGCCAAGTGGGGTATCGAAGTAGAAGCTTACTTACCCTGCCTGGTTGTTCTTACCCGAATTGCTTCCTCGATGATATTTAAGGCACCAGTTTGCGCATTCAAGGGTATGTGCTTGTTTCGGCCAAGGACCAAGCGAGCATAGTCTATGGGGAGCCGATACGGATCAGCGTATCCATCTGGAAGATAGCTGGTGTAGTCGCCGCCTAGTTCTCTCTTGGTCTGGAGTCGCGAGGAGGTGGCAGAGCGAGCAGTAGAGGGAGCGAACAGTGCATTCAGGTCTGTCCTGGGTCTCATCTCGTGCTGCTTCGGAAATTCAGACCTTATGCGTTTTTTACGGGGTAGCGATTTGAGGTCATTGGACTGGCCCACATTGTTGATGTCAAGTTCTCGAACATCTGTGAACCATTTCTCAGCTGCATGATCCCTTTGCTGCGCAGACCGAGCTGAGATGAAAGAAGTTGCTCGAGGACGTGGCTCTCTGTGTACAGCGGCCGCGACGTCAACGTGTCCATTAGGACTTTTTGGCTCTGTGTCAGAGTTGCGACGGATCCTTGACTGTGTTCTGTCGCTTAAGCCTAGAGGGAAGAAATACGTTCAATGGGGACGAACCACAAATACATTCATTCGAGACATACGCGATAGTATAGAAGACTTGTGCCCACTCGCGGCAACGCCGGGGGTCGTCGCTGTCGTTTTCACGGCTGTGTGCTGGATGTCAGTACGAGTTGCGAGGGTCTGAGAGAACATACGCGAACGCCGGCCGTCAGTTGGGCTTTGGCTAAGCTGTGAAGCAAAACGTATTGAGCTCCATGGACGCGTCGACGGTCTCACGCGGAGCTGGAGCATGGTGGTGGTAAAACTGCAAATAGCCACTTTGAGACATTGTCGCAACTCTCTTATGCACCCTCTCTTGACCTACCTCATCATCAGCTTCGTGCTGTTTTTAATACTCTTCCCCATAACCACTTCCCAGGTATTCATCATATGGCCGTGGTACGGCCGCGAATGGACCGTCGAGCTCATAACGCTGCTCGTGCCATTCAAGTAAGCCGTTTCCTTGTCTGCTTGACTTTACCATGACATGTCGTGCAGTGTATTGACGCTCATGTTGCTGTGGAACTACTACTTATGTATATTCACTGACCCTGGTCGGGTGCCCAATGGATGGGTCAGATTAGCTGCTTCTCCTCTCCCAATTGTCTGACATCATGTCCAGGAGCCCGACTTTCTTGCTGGAGAGGGATACGAAGTCAAGAAGCTCACGGGAGGGCCCAGATACTGTCGGACTTGTGAAAAATACAAACCCCCGAGGTCACATCATTGTAGACAGTGCAATCGGTTGGTCAACACGTTCCCATGGATTGAACATTTCTGACTTACCCCATCCAGATGCGTGCTCCGGATGGGTTCGTGCTACTCTTTGGCGAATGTCCCACATCCCTTATTGTTCCGATTCAGATCACCACTGCCCTTGGGTGAACAATTGCATTGGTCACTCCAACTACGGTCATTTTCTTCGTTTCCTCTTCTACGTGGATGTCACATGCACATACCACCTTTCCATGGTAACACGGAGGGTCATGGCTACAATGAGGAGCTACTACGTGAGTCTTCCCACAATTAAAGACTTCGTGTTGATTCGGTCTAGGACGATCCGTCTGGTTTCGAATTCCTCTGCATTATTATGAACTACGTATTCGTATTACCGGTCATCCTTGCCGTCGGTGCTTTCAGGTTTGTCTTCGTCGGTCATGAGAACCCCGGGTTGATAGTGTGCATGCAGCATATATCATTTCTACAGCTTGGTCATCAACACCACCACGATTGAAGGGTGGGAGAAAGACAAGGCCGCTACACTCAAACGCAACGGCAAGATACAAGAGGTGAGTTGTTTGTGTCTGAATGTACTATGACAACTCATCCCGTTGCCAGATCAAATTTCCCTATGTATGTGCCTAGAATTCCAGCGAAAGGTCACTCACCCCAGGATAGGATTTAGGAGCCTGGAGGAACATGGTCTCTATCCTGGGTAACAATCCACTTCTTTGGTGTTGTCCCACAGTTCCGCCAGGGACTGGCCTCAAGTTCCAGTTGTCAATTGGAGTTGGTGAGTAATATGAATTTTCCGCCTCGCGGGAAAGTCACGGGACAGGAGCCCGTGCCTTTTTTGTCCCATCCTGAATTGTACAAGAAATTGACGCCTGCCTTGTCTGTCATATCAGACCATGATGTTGCGGAATGGCCACCAAGGGATCCGGCTCTAGAGAGCCAAAAACCCTTTAAGCTCCCCAATAGCCCGTGGACCTATGAAAACGGTGACTTCAATCCTGCCCTTCGCCCCTCCAATGCACGCTCACGGCCTATCGACGAACAATCATCTGCTCGGGCGTACACATCTGCACTCCCACCCTACCATCCGGATTTCGAACACGATGCTTACCCACTCCAACCCTACTCTGCAGAGAGTGACACAGATCCCGAAGAACAGTATCGGGGGGTGAAGGTAAGACGCGGCTCGGAAGGTTATGAAATCCGCCCCATAAATAGAGAGGAAATGCTCAGGGAGTATATACAGAATGAGGTCGAGAAGACGGGAAGATATCAGGTGTACTACCAACCTGAGGACGCGGTGTATGCTGAGGATTATGAATGGGACTCGAGAGATGAGATTGTGGTCTCTGACGATGACAGACCGCTGGGACTTAGAAATTGAACTCTTTTCCCCCTCCCTCCTCCCCCTTACGACCAAGAGGATATTTATCGGACAATGGAATCACTAGTGTTTGGTAGAGTAACAGTTACAATGAAGGGATACACCATTAAGTAATAAGCCATTAGATACCTGGACCAAAGCGAAGGATTATGATGACCCGAAGGTATCCAATCAAGTGGTAGCCACCCTTTCCAAGTACACTTTCCAGACATGACCACCCTTCTCCCCTACTTCTAAGGCGTTCATACCGATCTGCAATTCCATATCCCAAACCCCTTCCTGCTCGGGTTTCTCACCGACAGGTTTACCATTCAACACAATCTGAATGCTCTCGCGTGATGGGGTGGCCGCCTTCAAAGTCTTCTTTCCTACGAGATCAGATTTCTTTGCTGTTACTATTTTGGCCTTGACCTTCGAGTTCTTGGGTGGGCGACCACGACCACGTTTCTTTGGTACTAGTTCCTCTTCCTCCTCTTCCTCAGGATCGTGGGCGTCGGCGTCGTCATCGCTACTATCTCGATCCTCGTCTCCGAGAAATTTGATTTCTGTAACAGACAGGGATATCTCGCCATGGCCAAGCCTCATAGCCCATGACCTGACACCTTCACGATGATCCAGCCAGAAAGACCTTCCTCGAGGGTTCACGGTGATGAAAACCTCCTTCAGGGGCCTGTGGCCACTAAGCGATGGTGCAGGGGATCTCGAAACAGAGTGTGCGTTGCGAAGGTGATTGGCTGGTGTTGCGGTTGGAACTGCGGATGCCGAGGGTTTGGGAGCGGCGATGGGCTTGCTTACTGGGTGGTATGTTGCGTTGGGATAGTGCATATATTGTGGAGCGGAAGAGTACTGAGGTTGTTGTTGAACCGCAACTTGAGAGGAGGGTGCATTAACTTTTGACGATGACATAGCTGTTAGAGTTGCGGGTGCTGGAACAGGCGTTGGTACGCGCGAAGTTTCAGTTGAAGCGAGAGTTGCCGAAACAATGGCCGGAGTAGGAGTAGGCTTTGGTGCGAGGGGTTGCACCACGGAAACTCCAGCTGCAGGCGTGCCAATTGGATTCGAGGTTGTCTTGGGCAACGATTCGAGTGTCTGGACAGGAGACTTGACGGCGGTGCCAGAACCGGGTAGTCGCAACGTCAAGGAACTTGCTACGTTGTCCTGTGTAGGCTTCGTACCCGTGTGCTCTGCTGACAACTGTGGAGCAGTCATTGTCGGGCCGGACGACATACCCGGGACTTTCAGCTTGATTTTACCTGGGGTTTTCGCATACCTAGGGAGGGCATGGGGGGGTGGCAGATCGGACATGAGTTGGCGGAAGTAATCCTATGACGAGTGAGTCTTAGACAGTACAACATAAGGCCAACCAACCCGGAGATTACTAGCATCCTCCCATATTTGGCTATGATCCTGGTTGAATTCGAGGGCATTTGAAAACACTAGTTCGACTTCGTTGGCAAACTCTTCGGACGTAGTATACTCCTTGCGTTTTAATCGTTTCTGTGTTCAAAGTAAGTGATACTCCGCATGAGAGTGTCGAGACATACGAAGATGTACTCGAGACACATCGGACGCCTGATTTGCTTGTAGTATGACGGATAATCCTTCTTTGATGGCATCTCCATGAAGACGTCAGAAAGGACGCGGTGGCTGGAAGCCCCGAACTAAGCGGAACTGAATGAAGAAGTATACACGACTCACGTCTCCTCGTCTGTTTTCTCCACAAGCTTTTGAAGCCTTGATTTGAGAAGCCGGTTCATATTCGGTGGCTTGTTCTTCTTCTTGTCGTCGTCACCCTCACCTTCCGCCTTCTCCTCGCCGTTTTCGTCATGGTCACTGCTTTTCTTCGCTTTCTTGCCGGTTAATTTGGTGTACTCCTTGTTGGTGAGTTTCTGTAGGCATACAAGGGAAGTGAGTGGCGAAGATGCCAGTAAATGTCACAAAGTACTGACGAGCAAGAACTTGGCATCTAGCCAGATTGGACTATCCTTCATGTTGTATCGTTTGGCGTTGGCGAAGCACAATTCAAAATCCTGCCGAACATCGTCGATGGAAGAATACTTGTCTTCATCAATTTTTTTCTTGATATCGTCTAAGCAGATGGGATTTGTGATGAAGTTGTAGTAGTCTGGATAATGGCGTTTGGAAGGTAGTCGCATAAAAGCTGGAGAGCATATGTTGCCTCTGAAATGTGTTCATCAGCCATATGTAGAACTGTCAGAAAAGAAAAAACGGGTGAAGCGGCGCTCAAGCACGGTTTGTAACGTACTCTTTATTGACTGCATCCTTGACCGTCTGCCACAACCTAGTTGCTTGGTCCTTCAACACGCCTGCGTCGACGTTGCTCCCGCCGGTATCTTGAAGAATTGCATCGCCGCCATTCGTTGTCGTGGATTGTTGTGCTGTTGGAATTGCTTCTGGGGGCGCGGGGAGCTCTTTGCGTCGCTTCATCCGAGGGCTGCCCAGGTCAAGTTCTGCAGCCAAAGAACCCAACTCTCGCTTCATCGTCATACGAGAGGTACTGTCCTTTTGTCCCTGTACTCTCAAGTGAATTTTCCTGGTGTTGAAGGAGACGACGGCGAAATGCCCATTATCTTTGAAAGCGCTCCAGCCACGCTCTGTCGATTAACATGGGCGCAGGTCACGTGATTCAGAGGGTCACTTCAACTCTTACATGTCGGTCGATCTATTCTACAGTGTCAGTCCGAGGCCGATGATACAAGCGAGAAAGGGGACAAGCTGCATCCGACCTCTGCTCTTAAGCCCCGCCTGCCTCCGTCGCACAGAACCTGTCCACGAAATCTCTCACTTTTCTGATAGCCTCTTCGTCAGTTCTCCAAATGTTCCAATCTCCCATCCCCATCCCGTCAGGTCTGTATGCAGAACGACCATCTACCCATTTACCGCCGCTCAGATGAATCTCCTTTAGTCCGTGCGATAGGAGAGCTTTGCACAATATTGGAGTGGTCGATATGTTAATTCCAGAGCCGGGGAGAATCCTCATAGACATAAGGCTGGCAGAGTCGAGCATCCATGCCAAGGCTTCGAGGGCTTCTGGAGAGCTCGCATGTCTACACTGGCCACTTGCGGTGAAACGTATTCAATCTCCAGGCAAGCTCCGCCATTTTAGTGGATGAAGTCACCTTGTCAATACCCTCGTGATTCCAGTGATCTCGGACAACGTTTTCCATGCTTTGATGGGTGAGTGAGTTGACCACGTATCTACCTTTAGAGTATCAAGACGCACCATTCTTCAGGTCACTGACCATATCAAATGCGCGATGGAAACAAACTACATTCTAAGGATAGCCTTGAATGGTAGCATAGCAGAGCGACCCACCTTCTAGTGGTACTGCCGCTGAAACCAGTCTGTCTTAAAGTCAATATTCGTGTTGCGAAAAGGCGTCGATACCCACTCTCTGACCTTATCTTCATCTACATCACCGGCGGCAGTGAGTGCGCCAAGTACGACACCCTGGACACCATACACCTTGAAAACAGAAATATCTTGAAGCATGACATCCAGTTCTCCTTCGCTGTATACGAAGTCTCCTGTGCGAGGCCTGACCATCGCCTTGTCGCGATGGTTATCACTCTTGACCACGGAACCTGAAAGACATCCGTACCATGATGGGAACGTTTGGAACAGCCTTCTTTACAGATTGGAGTAAACCGATGCTTGGTGTAGTTCCCCCGCCATAGCCCAGATTACCACACAACTCGAGGCGGTCTGCTCCTCCGCGGACGGCACTGTGGAGAGAATCAGATAATGGGCTTCTGCTGCATTAAGCACCAACGCCACTGCGGATTCGACCGAATCTACGCATACTTCGATAATTAACATGGAAGGTTGCTCGTGAATTGCATCAACCATCTCCCCGCAGTGTAGGCTGGAGGTCCAGTTGATCTTTGGTGTGAAATTCAATCACTTCCGATAACGGTAGTCTCTCTGTAGGCGAAACGCGCAAGTACATATATACATTACTGCATAATTGTTTAGAAGCTTAGGTATAACATACATTGATATGCAACAATACGGGTGTCATCGTAAACGCGATAGTGCTCATCATGCCATCTCTTCGTAGAACTTGATCATCTTCCTCACGTCCGGGCACAAAGCCAGTCGGACCCTTTCCGAATCTCCGAAGATATTCGCTCCCTTTAATTCAGCCCACATACCAAAGCCCCCATTGAAGGGATGGGATGGTTCACTCGGGCTCATTGCGCCAAAAGTGTGCGCGCGGATGATCCTGGACGTATTGTCCTTCTGAATGCACCATTTCAGCTTGTGTACCACCGGCAAGAGGGAGCGGGAGACGGAGAGTATCGAAGACTCGATGTCTGGCAAGACATGTGAGTAATGAAGAGATTTGAGCGCGGTGGGCGGGGCCAGCCGAGTGCGGAGATAAGAAGACAGCAGGACCTTGGTGTGTGTCTGCTGAATACGCATAGTGTTTTCATATTGCCTTGCAGCCTGGAATGAAGCATGAATATGACACGCAGGTGACAAAGGATATTCCGCGACACTTGCATGAGGAGAGTAGAGATAGGCACCTGTGCGCAGTCTCCGTGCGATCTGGAGTCCGCGTATGACACCGCGGTGCACGAGTTCTGAGACAGTCGGTCTGAGGAGGATACCCTCTGGGCTCCTACCGAAGAGGGAGTGTTGAACGCGCGAAGGAGCCACTACTCTCAAGCGTGTGCGGTGGAGCACTGGATCAGCCGTCAACAAGGCTAGAGCCTTGGAGACACGCGAGAGTGCAGCGAGGTCTGGGATATCCAGGAATGAGACTAAGAAGCAAGTCAGCCAACATACCACAGTCGCGTGAGTGACATGAGGCGTACAGATGTGGAGCAGAATCTCTTGGGGCAAGGCGAGCGGCATGCTATGAAGTTACTATGGGAGAATGCATTGGCTGCGACGCTGACTCGGCGCATCTTTGTAAGCATACTCTGCTCAGACCTTCCTTGTTTGGATTGTATCATGGATCCGGCTGCAGCACCAGAGGATGTCCTGGGCTATTCTATTGAACATACACAAAGTCATCAGGAGAGCACTGCGTATCCCTTCCAGCCGTCATGACATATCGTATTCTAGAAAACGAGAAAGCCTGAACGCTCCTCAGCGCGCCACGGAAATGGAGGAAAAGCGTGCAAGAGAACAAGTACCGTAAGCAGGATCAATCCGACGCTGTTCCGAAATGAAAGAGTAACCCTGAATGCAATGTCAAATCGTCGACGTTGTCTTTTCGACATTAACACGGATGCCCGACATAACCCCGGCTTCACCCCCATCACTCACGCTACCGCGTCCTGCGGGAGATCCCATCTCAATCGAATTATATGCCGGGGCTGGGCTCACGTGTTCAAGTGAACCAAGGGTCCGAGAACTGTCGCCAGCAAGCCCCATCCCGGATTCAAAATGCATCTCATCCAGTTCGACGTCCGCCGCCTCGAGATCGGGCTGAATGCTCCCAATGGTGCTTAGCATGATATTCGAGGCGACGGTGGACCCGGGGCCGCGGTGACGTATCCCAAGCCCCCCACGCTTCACATGGGGTGGGCCATTGGACGAAGTGGTCACCCCAGATTTGGTTGCAAATGCGCCAACGCCTGTCCCCTCCGAGTGGGAGTCTGTCTCCGCACCTCGTTCCTTTAGATCCAGAATCTGAAACGCGGTCAACATAGTGTCAGAATCTCAGCATCGACGGGCTCACGAGACGACAGGCAAGCAGTGGTGCCATCATGACACTAAGGGGGATATTCAGCGCAGATATAACCTGGCGCGGTCTAAATAATCATGCAGATGAGCATGTCGAGAAGAGGGCACTAGGGTGAGCCTTACTGAAGGTAGAAGATTCCATTGATCTGTCGTAACAGGTGAGCCATCCTAGATCAGATACTGCCTGATCAAACTTACCAAGTTTGCGATAGAGATCAGGATGTAATAAAAGAGACCTGAAGGGAAATGTTACTGGATCCAACAACACGTACATATATGCGACATTTACCCTCGCGAAGGAACGTCTGAATGAGCTTACTGTTTGCTCCTCCATTTCTCATACGAATGTGGAAAGCCTTCCAAACTGTGATGGCTGTGACGAGGGTATCGAACAAGAGCGGGGCGATCTTATCTAATATTTAAGCATGCGAATGTGAGCACCCTTGGATGAGACGCACAAAAAATCCTGCACAAAAAATGTTTAGCGGTTATTCAAACGATATGATCTGACATTACCAAGTAGGTGCGCGGAGTGAGGTTTCGACGCCGGGAAACAGGGGCCCTGGGCCGGGATTGTGATGTGAATATATGATTGATTGCGCTAATTCTTCACTCACATATGGGGGAGTCACGAAGGCTAAAACTATTCTGAAGGTGAATAACCAAGGGACCGACACGTGTTTCAATCTCACTGACGTATCATTTGTGACGCATCCACGTAGAGCTGGTATGCAACCACACCAGCTAGGGCGCAGACGAGTGCCAGAAGAAGGTACACGTTGCGATTGAAGAAAGCATATGTACGAATGAGCAGAACGGCTAGAGTTATCTTCTTGGATCAAGATTTGAATTGTGGGGAGAGATAAAGACTGACACTCTGACCCGACTTGGTTCCACATCGCCAACGCGACTGGGATCTGCGGGAATCGGTAAATGTTAGTTTTAACATGAGGACGATGGTGACTGCTCACCTTGTAAATTTTTTCGCAGACCTCTTGGGTGTGATTTGTGACAAAAGCATACAAAAGATAAGGTACGACTACGATGACCCAATAGCTGATCGGAGATGTAAAATCGTCGGAATGGATGGTGCGACAATTTCCACGCACCGACAAAAGAGGTATGCAACTTTGACCGGGGTCCAGGTGGTCTTCCAGATCTGAGGGCACTGTAAGTGAGTTACAAGAGGGGGGACGGAGGTGGCGTACGAAACGCCATTCTCTGGGAAGGCTGATGACCCAGTCCCACACGACGACGGCGTCTGTTGGCCGTGAGTGTGAGGCTGGATCGACGTGCATGTATGCAGGAAATAGGGACTTACACATGCCTAGAGGGAAATTGAGAGGTCGGTTATTTGGTTGAGGAGTAGATGTTCGCTTGACTCACAGCAAAAATAAACCTGGGTGCTGGAAAAGGAGTGAGAGGAGCACGGAGAGACGTGTTGAAAAATACTTGCACGTAAATAAAATGCTGAGCGGTTTCGATCGTGTCCCCCATCGTGTTGAGGAGGAAAAGAAACAAGAACGTTGATGGGAGGATGGGGGGTGGTTGGGAGATGGGGGGAAGGAAAGAAATAAGGAGGGAAGGGCTGGATTGGAAGCACGGCGGCTTCTCGAGAAGCAGATGCCTGTCGCTCGACTGGCTGAACCAGCCACAGCGACTCCCCCGATCTGGTCTTACCAGCGGCGAATCACTCCATCCCAACTGGTCATCCTACTTCCTCCATTAGTAACATCCCGACACCACCCATCCTCTCAATTCCCTGGTTCATCAGTACTTCAGTCCTGTGGAGGCATCCGAAATGTATGTTCATGCTCACCGAGAAATGTAACAACTAGTAATCAATCCCTCCCCCGCGTACTATGTATCCGCGATCATGCGCACCCAAAGTCACGTGACTTCCTCATTGAACCCGGCGTGAACGCGCGAACCTGCAAGTACTGTCAATTTTCGATCCCCTTCAGCGTCTGTCAGGGGTTTTGCTAATGGCTTCTGGTATACAAACGCTGCGGCTTAGACGCCCGGAGCCTTCAAAACCCACTTCTCCCCCGCCCACTAGACACACCGGCATCCTGCAAGATCAGCTTCGCAGGTATGCACTCTACTGCCCGACGTGGACTCTCTAACCACCAGTCAGAGCCGCTCGGAAACCATGGGTCCCAGACTTTCAGACTGCTGTCCGCATCTTGCTCCTTGTCCGTGTAGCAGGTGCTATGTACTCCAACATACAAGACTGCGATGAAGGTAAGCTTTCATCCAGACATCCAAAGCGCCACTCAACTACACAGTCTTCAACTTCTGGGAGCCTCTGCACTTCTTACAATATGGTCATGGATTTCAGACGTGGGAAGTAACCCCTACTTTCGCAATACGAAGTTGGGCCTATATCTCCCTCCACATCCCGGCGGCTCAATTGTCTTCTGTATTTGCGCATGGAAAAGTAATGCTGCCAAGTTTCAACTCCAGCCTGGAACTGACAAACTATTGCTCAGCGACCAGCTTTCTTTGCCGTGCGGATATTCCTTGCCGTCTTGTCCACGGTCTGTGAAGTCAAACTTTTCCGCACTGTTGTCGAAAAGATCAACGACAGAGTTGGTCGTTATCTGTTCTTCATCCTGCTATTCAATGCAGGCATGTGGAACGCTGCAGTCGGTATTTATCATCTATTCTATTCCCTCGCCTCGCCTCTCAAAGCACCACAGCTTTCTTGCCTTCCTCTTTTGCCATGTATGCTACCACACTTGCCTTCGCGTTTGCGTTGGAGCCTTCTACCGTCAAGAAGACGAGAAGGACACTCTACGCTACTATGCTGTTCGCCACCGGAGCCATTGTAGGGTGGCCATTTGCACTTGCTCTCTCGCTGCCCTTCGTGTTTGAGGAGCTCTTTGTGTTTAGTGGCGACAAAGTAGATCCTGCCTTACGCGTCAACTGGATGCTTGTACGTTGGTGGCGTCTTATCCTCGCTGGTCTTCTTTCGGCTCTCATTTTTGTAAGTTCTTCGGTTCACATACGGAAACCATTGTCGATGTTCTGTTTAACATCAGGTTCCCGTGGTCTGTATCGATAGCGCCGCATACGGGAAGTGGACTATAGTCCCATGGAACATCGTCCAATACAACATCTTTGGCGGCTCCGAACGCGGTCCTGACTTATACGGGACGTCACCTTGGTACTTCTACATCCTGAACCTCCTCCTTAACTTCAACATCCTCTCGGTGCTTGCGTTCGCGTCGT
Organism: Rubroboletus pulcherrimus; assembly: GCA_038091165.1. Lineage (NCBI taxonomy): Eukaryota > Fungi > Basidiomycota > Agaricomycetes > Boletales > Boletaceae > Rubroboletus > Rubroboletus pulcherrimus. Next base: position 47,955 of record JBBPNY010000011.1, read on the forward strand.
TACCTTCGCTTGCGATCACATACTATGTCGACCGCAAACGTCTCGGGCTCACGAAACCAGGACCGCATGAAAGCTCGCCATTCACGCTCCTCGCATTGCGGCTGGCTCCGTTGTACTTGTGGGCTGCAATACTGACAGCACAAGCGCACAAAGAAGAGCGATTCATGTTCCCAGCATATCCACTCATATGTTTCAATGCAGCTGTTACGGTGTATCTGCTGCGTGGATGGCTAGAAGTCGCATATATCCACGTGACGAAATCTCCATACAAGGTGGGATGGTTTCGTTGTTGGTTTGTTCCACGCCGCTTATTTCCTGTCAACATCTTCGTACTCCAACGATAGGCCTCGAAGTCGATTGTTTTTAGCATGACCACTCTTTCCATTATTTTGGTCTCGGGGCTGCTGTCCGTCTCCCGTATCCTCGCGTTATGGTACTACTATCATGCGCCGTTGTCTGTCTTCAATCGTCTCGAGGCTTTCGAACTCCCCCGTCTCCTCAATGATACCGGTCTCCTACCACCTTTACCCGCCGGGGTACAGGAAAGCGACAGACCAAGCATCGACTTTACAGTTCTCAAGCAATTTGATCTGAAGTTGTGTCTTGGAAAGGAATGGCATCGTTTCCCAGGACACTATTTAGTGCCGAATGCTGTATCCGTTGACTTTGTGAAAAGTGACTTCGAAGGATTACTTCCTGCTCATTTCAGGTCAAGGAATTTACGAAGTGAACCATGGTGGGATAGGAAAGGTTCTGGGAATACTCCGGCCGGCTTAAATGACCTTAACAAGGAGGTTCACGAATACTATGTGCGCAGTCTCGTTCTTTTTGTCTGTACTCCTTTGATCAGTGCCCTTGTAGGTTCCTGTGGAAACATGCGACTACCTTGTAGATCTTGATTTCCCCCTGCACCCAACCCCCTCCAGGCACGAGCCTCGATATGTCGCTGACGAACAGACATGGGAGCGTGTCGCTTGTTTACCTTTTCTTGACGCGTCACACTCATCGCTAGTGACCAGGACATTGTGGGTTCCGGGGCGTTGGTGGCAGGGGGAAAATGAGTATGGGGACTATTGCTTGCTCAAAAACAGAGTAAGAGTGAGCACGAAGGAACGTGATTTCATCACCCGTACATATGGGGGGAAATAGTACGCAAAGGCACAATACTTTCCATCTAGTTTGCGTAGAGGCTGACATGCTGACGGTCGGGCTGGATTGGAATACTAGGCACTTATCTCACAAATCACCGGTGTAAATGAACGGTCATCATGGTCTTCAGCTCTACCCACACACGGCTGACGCGTACCTCATCCGACTTGCGCATACTATCTGCCATCCTGCATCCCCCATCTCCTATCTTGAAAGCTGATGACTTGCTGATTTCTTCGACATCAGGGGAGATACCAATACTTCTGGAAGCGACGGCACATGCTTGCGATTCCCCGCTCCCCACCTTTGTGGAACCGCCAGGATTGTGTGATATTGCCGAGGAACCGAAGCTGATTGATAAACTTGACACCACGGGAAACACATGGGACCTGACTCGCAGCGACGAAGCCTCGCTCGAGAATTGGGTGTGCGAGGAATCAGATGACATGTACACCATTGCGGAAATTCCGAACGGTCGGCACGCCGAATCTTCAAGTGACCCCCGCCCTGCCGGAGCCGTTCCCAGCGAACTGGAAAACGCAATGCACCCTGCACATCACGATGCCCTTGGTGGCGACGTCGGACGCCCAAGCATACTTGGCGATTGCTCGGCGCCAATATTTGGGAAACAGGGTAAATTTGACGGATTACGGGATTCGCAAGCTTCCTGTCCGATTACCATGGAACTCGGCACCACAACCGTAGTACCCAGAGAGGATCTTGATGATGATCAGTTGCTGATGATTGCCACGTTCCACACATACTCCGCGTTACCAGCACCAACTTTCGCGCCTCCTTCGCCGTCGTCAGATGTGATCTCGCCTTCATCCTCTCCAATTAGTCGACAACGCCACCGTCGTCCACTCGAACGAGCTAGAGCCGTTCGCTTCCCTGGTCGCCCAAAGTCTCCCCGATTGCAAGTTAGCGAGGTTGAAGTAAATCTTGTGCGTAACGTACCACCTTCTCCCCCGAAACATGCATCATATCCTAGATGGCAGTTGACCGACACCGCACCTACGGTGTCCCCTTATTCGTGCACGGCCGACACTCATGTATCTGGCGCGGTGCATCCGTTTATGAAGCACGTAGCGCTCCCAGAGGAGATCTCATGGCTAAAGCACATGATAATCGAGCTGTGGATCGATCAAGAAGGATTTCGAGCAGTTCGGCCGTGCATGCAACTAATGGGCTACTCGCCACGGACTCGTTCACTGCATCCTTACGAGTCCGCTGAGAACGCCGGGTCCGACGTCACTGCAGGGGTTGCTGAGTTCATGCCGACGAAGCGGGAGACATTCGCATTTCACTATGCCACGCTGGACAGTCCGCCGATGCTTAGAATGGTGTCAGTAGCAGGCGATGAGTCCCGTGATTATATATCCAGACAGGCAACCCTCAGCGTCAAGGCCAACGGTGTATACACTGTGCTCGGAACAGAAACTTTTATAGGGTCGATACTGAACAGCGATGTGCATGGGCCTCGCCTCCAGAACGTGAGACTACGCTGGAAATTCGACTACCTCGTCAGCGATCGCAAGGTGGATGGAACCGGGAAGACTCTGCCTGGGGAGAAAACCTTGACGCCTTTAACGTTTTCTTGTTCGCCGTACCTATTTCATCCATTCCAGGGGAAAAAAGCCGGACTGATGCATATCATGAAGAAGAATCTGGTACCGAAACTAGGATCCCAGAAGCTGGAGCCACCGACCAATGCATCGAATCACAGCATCCTACCACAAGCCTCGCGGCATCTCGAGACTGGCAGAGATACTGCTACACATGCCAGGTCTCACTCTGATGCATCCGCTAAACGTAGACATTATTCGCTTAGAAGGTCTCCGCTGGATACTGGAGTTAGAGGGGGAACCATGCAGGATATGAATCACATACCACGCGCCCGTCGACGAAGAGCATCATCTGCGGGGGAAAATAGCTTGACCTGCTTGGGGAACGAACCCAGGTCTCACGGTGGAATCGTCACGTTGAAAGACTCCAGAGGGGTTGTTCAGCCCCACTCTATTCCGATGACATGGTGGCTTGGCTGACTGGGTCCCTTTTATTGACCGGATGCCTGATCAACCCATCCCATTCTGAACATTTCTATGACATGCATTGCAGCCAAATGATGGAGCTAGAGTTGTATCAAACAAGATTTGCATTCTCCTTCAGTTCCTGTATCAGTACATGGTATTGGGTGGTCATTTTCCACAACGGGGAATCGACCCCCCGCTGCATCTCTGTCCGGACCTACTGCCACCTTCGCACATATCCTCACACGTTTGGACTAACATCATGTCTGTTACGCATGTCAACTCAGTGTCCCAGCTCAACGGCCTCCTGTCGGATTCAAATAAGTTGACTGTGAGTGATAATCTGCTTTCGCGCGAGACCGTGGTTAACCCGTCGCACATAGGTCATCGACTTCCACGCAACCTGGTGATTCGTCTTGCCTATCTCAGACGGTTGGCACCTTCTAACGGATGTCGACAAGGTGTGGTCCTTGTCATGCCATTGCACCAACATTCGAGGCACTGGCAAAGCAGTATCCTAATGTGAACTTCGTCAAGTGTGATGTCGACGCTGCGAGAGACGTGGCTTCCACGTACAAAGTCTCGGCGATGTGGGTAGTTCCATCCCCTATATTGCCCAAATACCACAGATCTGACCTGTAGCTTGTGGCTCTCAGGCCAACATTCATTCTCCTGCAGGGTTCCAAACAGGTCCACACGATTCGCGGCGCTGACAGGATGTACGTGTTGACTCTTACCTCCCGCTTCAAGCACTGGAAATTCGGTTCACAGGGGACTGCAAAATGCCGTGAAACGATTCACGAGCTCGTCGTCCACTGGTGCCTTCTCCGGCCAAGGTCACACTCTTGGAGAATCCCCATCCCCAGCAACAAACGACCTCACGGCTACCGCATCGTCGATTTGGTCGAACATGGATCCACCTCTCAAGGTCCTTCTAGGCCTAATAGCGGTATATGTATTCTTCTGGTTGATGTAGAGCTTCGAAACTTGTCGTGGACCCACTTGCACGGCGGTGACATCTTATCTACGCAATTGCTTTCGCCCGCAAGACCCTTGACTATATGATTCGTACTGAGAGACTCTTACCTGAGCTATATAGCCTAGACAAGGACAATCAGTATGTTCTACAGCAAACGGTACATCTGTATCGCTGTGTCTGGGAGGAAGGCCGGATCAATATCGCTACATTTGCACAAGTACACCCTACAGTGAGATTGTCGACATTGCGATGCGTTTCACCATTTATTGAAGGACCAATCTATGGAAAACCTTCAATCATGGGCTGAATATCATGGCGAGGTACGATAGGCTAGAGACGCTTACTTCCCCAACCCATCGCCTGGAATGCCTGACGGGCTGCTTCTTCCTTTGCCACTTTCTGGTTCCTGCCTGCCCCTGTGCCTTTGAGTTGACCATTGACTACGAGCGACGTGAGTCATGATCAAGGGGAAGTAAAATAGACGTTCACCGAAGCACTTGACCCCCCAGCGAGGTTGGTGGGCAGGACCTTCAGACTCACTCTCCCAGTTGGTAACAAGGCCGCGATGGGTGCATGTCTGGTTAAACAAAGCCAGTGTATTAACCTGTCCCGTTGGCAGGGGGGCTGGCATGGGTGGAGGGGCAGCGGAGGGAGGTGCTGGCGCAGTGGTTGAGGTGTAAGGAGGAGGAGGCGGGGGGACGGCGGTGGTGCTGCCTCCGGGTGCCGCGAGGGGTTCTGACTCGGGGTTTACCAGGCGACTGATCCAGGTGAGGAGTGGAAGGAGTCCTCTCTGTACATATACCGCCCCTACATAGGAGCTAAAGAGGAGTCGCTCTTCCTACTGAAGATGGGTGACTTTATAAGCAGCCAAGGGAGATATCTTACGGTCTGGTCGTCGAGCCTGGATCGGTCCTCCAGGCCTCTCACCCTGGACTTTAAATTGTAACAAGCGAGCCAGTGTTTGATTTGATCGTCGCCCATTGATTCTTTATGTTTTTCCTGTGGCAAGACAATGAGGGCATGAAGTGTGCAGTGTGGTGCTCGGATCTGCAACATACGGAGAGATCTGTTGCGGAGAGGAAGGGTGTTCGTTTGAACAGGATGTACATGGTGATCATGCCGAGCACGGTGTGACCGAGCTCAGCAAGACGCTCTGCGCCGCCGTGCTCTGTGTTGTCGGGGGGTGATGAGGTGTTTCTGTGAGACTGGCGTGTGAAGACATCGAGGAGAAGATCACCCTCGATGGGGGGGAGTGGTGGGATGTTGTTCATGTCCAAGTCGCGATCGACTCGATAATCCTCGACAAGGTCTGTATCATGTCGTCACGTGCCTTACTCTTTCTTCCTCCTCCTCATGGGTTCAGAGACGCGTCCGCTCATACCAGAGCGTTTCGTCGACGTGCCCTCCCAGCGTCTCTATTATTTCAGTCTCGGTTGTCTATTGCAGGTCAGTCCATTCCACACCCGCCCCTTCCCGCCACTCACCTCTCTACAAGGCCATCAAGGCATTCGACATCGTCCAAAGCCTGTTTGCTTCGGGTGATCCGAGTTCCTATGCCTATGGAAAGAAGTGGTTTTGTCTCGACTTTGCATATGTCGCCCTCCTCTCTCAGCTTCGAATACCACGCCTCACCTACAGCAGGGCCATCGTCGCCCTCCAAATACTCTCGCTTTGGTTTCTCGATGGCTTGCTGTTTGGTGCCATAAGTCTACATCTTGGGTCAAGCGCTCCCACTTCGGGTGGATATCAAGGGATACAAAGTAGCTCTTCTTTTGGTTCTCTCGAGAACGCGCTCACCTGCTTTGCAGAACGTCCCGACTTGCCTGCAACCCCCGAACAGTTCCGCATCGCTGACGTGTTTTCCCCCTCTGGTCTCCTCTCCCTTTTCTCGGGCGCTCCCCGCGGAGACCAACACTTGCTTGGTCAACACACAGTCCGCATGTCACCCATCGGCACCGCACACCTTAACCCGGACGCGCTCACCTTCTGCCTGTCGCCTCCTTCACACTCCATGCTCATCCCTATTCTCGTCAACAACACCACCCCGGCAAATGTTCGGTACTCTTTTACGCCCTTGACTTACATCGAGGGCCAGTCTGGCACTGGTCGCATAGAGCATATCGAACTCAGCGGAAAAGACCTCAAAGCAATCGAACAGGCTCGACTCGAGGGCCTTCAGTCAGTTCGCGTTCATTCTACTGACGACGAGTACGAAGATGACGAAGACGAAACCCCATTCTCCTCTGATTCTCAGTTACAAAAGACCCAGTCGCTGGCCCATATACGCGTAACCAAACCGGGCACTATCCGAGTAGAGAGAATACTCGATAGCTCCGGCGTGGCTGCTCGACTTGCGCACCCTCTTGAAGTCATGGTTGTCCCATGTCCTACCGCCTACTACACAGACGATTCCATTGCCCAACCAGCCCATGCGGTTCGTTGTCAAGGAGATACTTCAGGTGTTGACCTGACCATCGATATCCGCGGGGTACCGCCTCTCAGCCTCCGCTGGTCAAAGTATATCGATGGGAAAAAGGAGAGCTTCCTCGTTGAAGGCATTGAAGACAGTATCCCAGCATCCCGTTCGCATACAGATTCACGCAACATTGCGAGAACATCCGCAAAAGTTCCTCAAATGCTTAAAGTTCCTCTCTCGTTCTCGGTGGAGTCTTTAGGGAGAGTCACATTCGTTTTGGAGAGTGTCATTGACGGCATGGGTAATATTGTCCCGCTCGATCAGGGTATTACCAGTGAAACCCTCCATCGTGAAGTGGCGTTGAATTCGAAGACGGCGTGGTCGCTGAACATTCTTCGACGCCCCAGCATTTCTTTCCGGAACTGTGGTCCAGGAAACCCTGTCTCTTTGCTCATTGGTTCAGACTCACTCCTGTCTCTCCAAATAACCGATTCGGATCTATTGGATGCTCCGTGGAACGTCGACGTCAAATTCGACCCGTCAGAGGATGGCAAAAGCCGTAGCAAATCTGTCAAGCCGTGGCAGGACACACTTCAGACTCAGCAATCTTCTCTTAGCTTAAGTGCTAATGCCGCAGGAGAGTACACAATCCTCGGAATTAAGGGCAAGGTATGTACCTGATCTCCGCAAAAGGATACACATACTCAAGATCCCACAGTGGTGTGAGGGTGATGTCCTCTCCCCAGAGACGTGTAAGGTCGTAGAGAAACCTATGCCAACGGCAGAGATTGAATGGAAGCGAATTCACGAATGGTCAGTGCGTTTCGTCTGTCCCGTATGATACCGAATTCGCTCATCACTCCACACAGTTCCGGTGACACTGGCGTTTCAGCTTCCCTCATATTTCACGGGACCCCTCCCTTCCAGGTGTACTATCGCACACAACGAGACAAGGAAGATCCACGTGACCTCTTCAAAACCTTCACGAGCTCGCGGGGTGAACTTACATTGCAACCCGAACATAGCGGTCACTACTTCTATACATTCCTACACCTGAGCGACGCAAATTACAAAAAAGTGGAGCTCAAAGGTCCAAGCATCGACCAGATCGTTCACCCCCTAGCGGCTGCTGACTTTGTTCCAACGGCCGGTAATGGACGTTCCAAGCGCACGGTAAACAGCTGTTCCGGGAATATGGTTGACATTGAAGTGGACCTTCGAGTGAGTTCCTAGATGGTTTTCAGGCTGTCACTTGTAAGATATGGTCCCTAGGGAACAGCACCGTGGAATCTAGAGCTGGATATCGTCGGCCCTCGCACTACTGATCGCCTGGAGATTCGCGACATAAAGTCATCGCCTACGCGTATAGAAGTGCCTATCCCCTCTCAAATAGACAAGGAAGGTGGAACCTTTGATGTGGATCTAGGTAAGTCTTAGCGAGTCTTGCAACCGATCCCTCTCACCCATCACCTCTGAAAGTGAGCGTTGAAGATACTTATGGATGTAAACGTTCCATCTCTGTGCCTGGCGTTTCGGTGAATGTCCGCAGGGTAAAGGTATATTATTAGTTTTTAAGCAGCACTGGTTGTTTTTACAGTGTTTGCTTAGCCCACGGCCAAATTCTACATCAAGAACGGTATCAGACAGGTTACGATCCTGGAGGACGACGAAACTGAATTGCCTTTGCGGCTTACGGGCGATGGAGTACGTCTACCTTCACAGCATTATATGTGGTGTTAATGTTGTCAACCCAGCCATGGACAGTCGGGTATCGCCGTACCGAAGAGCCTGAGTCTGTCCAGACTATAAATTTGCGTTCTCCAAACGACTATATTCGTGTCAAACACAAGGGCTCATACGAGCTTCTCGAGGTAGGTGTACTTCCCATTGTGAAGTACTAGCTTTGACTCATCCTGCCAGGTGTCGGACTCGCAATGTCCGGGATTCGTCATCGCCGAAGAATGTAGATTTCATGTAGATTGGGTCCCTCGTCCGTCTGCCAGACTGGACCCGCAAACGCCGTCGATATTTGAGACATATAATCGTTCCCATATACTTCCGCCAATTTGCCAAGGCCACGATGACCATGTTGAACTTGACTTGAGAGGTATGTGGACAAACGTTTGCATTTGATTTAACCTTCATTATCCCCAGGTCGCCCTCCTTTCCAAATCATGTACAACATCGCAATGAAGGACGAATCAGGAATTGGTACAATCGTTTTGGACCAGCCGACTTTCAGCAGTATTCAGCCACGAACACGTTTCCAACTTCATACGTCTAGTTCCGGGCACAAATACTATGAAGTGAAGCAAGTTGGAGATGCGGCATACCCACTTCATAAACACAAGGGTGCCGTGATTCCACGCTCAGAGCGGCTCGTCTTTGAGCAAGAAGTTCTTCCTAAGCCCTTTGCAAAGTTCAAGAACGATAATCGCATGTCCTTTTGCCTCAGTGACGTCCTTAGTCCTCGAGATCCAACGTCATCTGACGGTACGTTCCTACTCGAGGGTACACCTCCATTCCAGCTCCATCTATCGATCAAAAATCTTGCTGCTAGCAAGATACGGCACGAGACCGTGGAAGTGCACGACAAGGTTTGGAAGTTGGATATACCATCGTACTACTTCACATCCATTGGACCCTATCAAGTGACGATCGAAACCGTACACGATTCTTCACAGTGTGAACAGGCAGAACTCGACCCTTTGCGGCGTTCGATCTGGATCGATGTCGCCGAAACGGCTGCTATCATCCCCTTGGAAAAGAAGAAGGATCTCTGTGTGGGTGATGTGACTCAGTTTCAGCTGGAGGGAACACCACCCTGGACAATTGGGTCAGTTGCCATATTCATAACGCTCACCAACGTTACTTACGGTCCGATAGATACCGAATCAATGGTAAATCCTACACGCAGGAAGCGAAAACGTCGCCATGGTCGATTATTCAGCAGCGAAGTGGCGAGTTCATCGTCAGTTCTGTTGCTCACCAGCAAAAGATGTGTAAAGCCGCTATTGCCAACCTACGCATGGACATCCACCCGTTACCGTCGGCCCAAGTAGGTCATGGAAGGCGCATATACCAAGACATACATGAAGGTATGGTTGCTATTGCCCTGAGAGCCGACTGAGAGTGTTCACCCTCGCTCGCAGGTGATCAAGCCGAGATAGTGTTCACACTGATTGGCGAGCCCCCCTTCACTTTCACATATCAACGTGCAGAGCCCGGTCCCAAGAAGGGAGGCAAGCCTGGAAAGGTGCTCGAGACCCACACTGTCTCGGGCGTTATGACACATGAATATTCCGTCTTTTCAGCACTCGAAGGTATACTTAAGCCTACATATGAAATTTCGGGTATATTGACGAACGTATGACAGGCACATGGACAGTGACGTCCATCTCAGACCGTTACTGTCGATATCCATCGTTGCAGGAAGGTCTGGAAAAGCCAGGGCGCTGAGGTGTCTTTAGAACATTGCTTGATCCTTACATATCCGTGCACTTGTAGCTCTAGGTCAATATTCAATCTACACAGACGTTCACATCTTTCCTTGCGGAACCGAATCAAATGGGATTGCGAAGAGATGACAGTTTTTTTCTGCAAGTGTCCACAAAGGCTTGAAATGGCTCTAGACCTGAACAGATGAGATGTAGAACCACTTAGAGACTGGAATACCGTTAGAGTTAGCCAACCACATCCAGGCATCAAACTCACTTGATGGATCAACGGGGGCAGGGGGCTGCCTCGAGTCGAGAGGGATGGTGGTGTAGACAGGGTCGTGAGTCTCGGTCAAGCCGGGGCCCGGAACTGTGAGATTACGACTAGGAAAGTTTGGAGTGAGTCCACGTTTGAGTCGCGACCAAGTTGAGATGAACGCACATCGAGAGGTCATAGGAAGCGGTCTTGGCTGGGGTCTCGCCAACGACGAGGCGGCGCCATGCCTCGTGACACTCGTGGATGATCTCAGTTGCATACTTTTTGTTCTTGGCTTCGCCGGAGAAAGCAAAGGCGTTCTCGCCCTTGCCATCGGGAATCTTGTAGATCCTGTATTCAGCGGTCAGCAGACGCTCCCTCAGCCTCGAGGGAAAAAGTGAAAAGCTACCTGAACCATTCGTTGGTAGCCCTGATCAGGCCAGGAAGATGACGCTCGACGTCTTCGATGTCGTTGAGTTTTGGAGCAAGGGGGTCATGGATATCGACGACAATGACTTTCCAGTCTGTCTCGCCTTCGTCGAGCAAGGCCATGATGCCGAGGACCTTGACTTGCTTTATCTGACCGGTGTAACCAACCTGCTCGCCGATCTCACAGACATCGAGCGGGTCATTATCACCCTTGGCCTTGGTCTCTGCATGAATATTGTTCGGGTCCTCCCAGGTCTATCAGAGATCAGAGATGAGCGGCGATAGTGCGCTTGACATGGAGCCGAGAACGGACCTGGGGGAAAGCGCCGTAGTTCCAAATGTAACCATGGTGGGGGAAACAATTGCGGACGAAACGCAAGCGTCCCTTTTTGATGTCCTGTTTGATGGGATTGAAGGCCTCCTCCTTGGAGATTTCCATCTTGGCGTTGGTCCAGCGGGGGACCTCGACGATCATGTTGAGGATGCCATTGTTCCTGTCGGCGAAGAGCGGGATGTCGTGGAAGGGGGAAACGACTTGGCCGTTTCGTTCGATGTACACTCTGTGATCTGATATCGGACAAGATGATCAGTGGCCACAAGGTTTCGCGACGAGGAGATGGCTTCACCGAGGGTGTTGGGTGCACCGATGAGACGAGGGGTGTATTCTGTCGAGCAGTGTGAGCGAGAAAAAGAAGGGTTTGGACGGGGAGGGACATACGGGCTGTCATGGAGGCTCTGGATGAGAAATGGCGGAGGTGTTGGGAGAGTCGAAAGGCAGCGACTGATGAGCCGGTCATATCCGCAAGTACTGATCACAAGTTGGATTCGATTCGCACGCAATGCAAACTAAGATACACCTTGCTACCCGACCATCTCTCCGTCCGACCTCCTCCGTCTCGAAAACGACCCGTTCAAGTCCAACCGAAGTAGCAGTCGCTCCACACGCCGTCGCACTTCCCCGTTCCATTCCATTCCCTTTCCTCTCACAAACGTCCGCTGAAACACCGTCTGGTTCCCCGCGCTCGTCATCAGCATCGACTTGGACGCATCCCCCGTCGCGGTAAACGGCTGTTGGGAAGTCGAGAGCGATAGTTGTTCGTAGAACGAATCTAGGAACGTATGTAGACTCTGCGGATCGCTCAGAGCGGTGCTATACTCGGCGCACACGATGCTCACCTTGTTGATCTCCGATACCACCTGCTGTCGCTCCTGGACCATCACACCTACCTTGTCATCACCGGCTGCGAGACTGCCTTCAAACAGCAAAGCTGGAAGCACGTCCCCACCCCATCGCTCAACTTGTGCCACGAACCGTTCGCAGACCTCGAAAATAGGTCGGAGGATCGCGGCGAGGGTCGGATGGGAAAGCAAGCATCCTGTCACGAGACGCTCTAAATATGTAGTATGGAGGTTCCGAAGCGTCGTAAAGTCGAGATATGTCCGATCAGTGTTCGTCCCCGCATCAACGCCGCCGCCGCTCTGTGAAGCCTTCCGACCAACGCTCTCGGATCGTGCACGCTGAGGTTTGTTCAGTAGCTCCCTGAACCGCCTAAACTCTTCGTCGACAACGTCCACCATGACGTACCCCAACAGACTGTCAAGAAACCATCCCATGTCCCTCACGACTCCCCAACCGCAACGAAGCAGTTGTTTTCGCACCTCAAGGTCTTCTGTAGTGCCACCCTCTCCGAGGCCCGTCCATCTGCGTCGAGCTCGCTGAGCATTAGACAACGACGTCCAGCACGTATGAATACGAGTGTGCGTTTTGCGCAATGATGATAGATAGTTGAACAATGCGGAGTAAATCTGCAGATCCGAAGGGTGAAGAAAAAGGTCAAGAGGCCAAGCTACATTGTACGTGAGAACGAGAGTGGTCCCGAGAAGGAGGTCATCAAAAGAAGTGATCTCCCCAAGATTACTGGTCGTTGATGATGAAAGCACCTTGTCGCTGAGAGAAGGGAGCAAGGGCCGAATTGGCCCACAGGGCATTTGAAATTTGAGGTGCAACAAGGACGGGTCATGTTGAGCTGTCGTCCCCAGAGATGCTCTGAGGAGGGCAAGGTTCAGATCCTGTTCCCTGATCATGGAAGTGCCGCCAGAACGCGTGGTTAAGCGGGATATCTTGAGGTGTTCGATGTCTCGTATGAGGGCTAGGCTAAATTCCCCGTTGCGCAAAAGGAAGTAGTTTGCTCTGCGGAAAGTGAGCACTAATACGATCCTGAGCTGTCATGCGCTCACAGTGACACGACGGATTCTTCTACGTCCTTGCGTGTGAGGACATTTAACCATAGCCATTCGCTGACGTTCGTCCGGATTTGAGAAATGATCAGGTCAAATCTGTACTGGTCTTCAGGGAGTACGGTGTCTAGCAAATTGGCATGCTGTAGGGCCTGTTCTCGTGGAATCTGACTTTCCCATTTCTTCTTTTTTACCGTTGCGATGGCTCGCCCGACATAGGTGATGGATTCGCGTGACTGATGAGATATGCACGAGGGCATCGAGCCTTCAAGAAGTGCATAGTTGTCCGACGCCAGTGGGTCGACAGGCGATAGAGACCCATGGACCAAGAACGCAGCCAGCTGCCCGCGCCACGTGCGTTGAACCGCGACTGCCAGTGAAGACATGATCTGAGAGATGCGATGTACGCCCGTCTTTGAACGGGTGAGCAGCATGTCGATGAGTGGACCAGGCTGCCACTGGTCTTCACACTCAAGTTGTGTCATCAAGGATTCGAGTGCGGCGAGCGGCGCGTCCCATTCTGCAAAGGTTGCACGTACCGCGGCGAGTGGGACGAAAAATCCCTGGCCGACGAGCTCTGGGTCACGGCGGAGGATTTTAGCCTCGGTGTCTACGACCAGACTCTCATAGTCGTCTTTGAGAATCTGGTTGAGTGTCGCGCACAACGCGCAGATGTATCTTGAACGCGACCGCGAAAGCGTTTCACAAGCCTTTTTGATTTTACGGTATCGAAGAGCGATCTGGCCGAGCACTTGGAGACATTGTTCCTCGCCAGGGTGTAGGAGGGGACGAAAGGCGGGATGTAAGTTGTGGTCGGAGGTGAATAGCGATGAGGAATGGCCGGCGAGGACGAGGAGGACCTCTGCAATCATCTGAAGCGCTCCACGAAGACGATGCGTGACGACACTTCATCACAGCCACCACCGGGGACGGACACGTTTCTCCATGTCCACCACTAACCCTCAGACCCTCCAACGACAGCCAGGCAAGGGGATACAGGTCCAACTCGATCTGGACGACGCGTTCGCCAATGGCGACGATCAGCCCTTCGAGTTCAGTTCCGCAGCCGTTCGCAAACATCTTGCTGAGCAAGAACACTGGGCCACCGTGGATGAGGCGACGGTGACCAGCTCGGTGCACGAACTCGACACCTCGGTATCAACGCTTCACCTGGACGGCAGTGCCTCCGCTACCAAGTCGGACTCAGCCAGCTTTGCGTCGTGCGACTCGCAGTCGCATACACCCGTCGAGCAAGAGTCACCACACGAACTATCAGCTATCCCATTATCGGAGCCCGAGAAACAGGCAGACCATCACGCCAACGTGTTGCACGAAAAAGACCACAACAGGGAGGAACCCGCTCACCCTATGGTGCACATCGACGTCTCTAAACCGCCGTCGACCCGCGTCTTTGTCACAACACAGATCAAGGACAGCACTGCAACATCTGATAGGGCACGTTATATTGAAGCCCCCAGTCTTACGCCATCAGCACTGGATTTGCCAGCGATGACCGCTTCCTCGTTTCCAAGTTCCCAGGTGTCGGTCCCGCCACCTCAAAGTCACAGACCGTCCCGTTCAATCGGACCAACTACATTTCAGAAGGTGGTGAGCAAAACACGACCACATTTTCTTCCCCCAAAGAATCCGCAAGAAGACCTAAGACACCTCGCTGATTGGCAAGCCATGATGAATCAGAGTCGGGCGGCAGGTGACCCATTTAAACTCCCCGTTCTGTCTTCACACTGAGGCGGGATCTACAGAAGAAAAACGGCGAAAGGCTCTACAAGAACGCAGGTTAGCTCGCGAGCTCCAAATCGAGCAATCCATTCATGTATGGGAGAAGGTGATAGTCCCTGACTGGCGTGTCGTATATCGAGATCCTGGCCTTCGCAAGCTATGGTGGAATGGAATTCCTGCAAAATGGCGTGCCTCGATGTGGGAGCGTGCCGCAGGCAATGCATTGACTCTGAGCAAAGGTACATCAGTCGTCAAAGTATAATAATGCTAACCCGATTCATGGAATCTTTAGATAATTACCGCACTTGTCTCTCGCGCGCAAAAAGGGCCCTATCTTCAGGTGTCTTCCCTGAAAAAATACTTGAGGCGATCGAAGAAGACATAGTTGTCACACTCCCTGCTCTTCATATTTTTCACCCAGAGAGTGGCCCTCTCTACCAAGACTTGAAGGATATGCTTTGCGCATGGGTTGTCTCGCGTGCGGATGAAGGCTTGGGATATACCCCTGGAACATCAAGGATAGCTGCTATGATCCTTATCAACATGTCCGCACCACAAGGCTTCGTAGTTATGAGAAATTTACTAGAAAGACATTGTTTGAGATCCTTTTATGGGGACACGAGCACAAAGGAAGATGTGAGTCGGATAAATGGGAAATGACACAGTCTGACTGAACCACAGCATCCAGGTTGAGGCATATTATCGGTGAGAGTTCCATGACACCATGCTTTGTGCGATGTCTAACCTGGGGAGCAGGATTTTTGACACTTTGCTAGCAGACAGTATGCCAAAGAGTGAGTGGTATCTTGCGCATATGTGCGATGGCGATTGAAAAGTTTACCTGAACTCAGTATACTTCAACTTCAAACAGCACCAGATATCACCAGCCGCATATCTCCCTAGCTGGCTGATACCATTGTTTCTGGATCATCTGCCATTCGAGGCATGCGCCAGATTATGGGATGCAGTGATGCTTGAGGGCGATTCGTTTCTGTTCCGCGCGGCACTCGCTGTTCTAGCAGTTTTAGAGCCACGACTTTTTTTCCCTGAGCGACAAGAACTCCTTGATCTTCTCAGGTAGGCCAAGATACAAGTTTAACATTGCATACTGACTAGGATGTATTACTCGGTCTCAGGGGCGAAAATAGAGCCGCCATTGAGGTGGCTCGGCGCGACGGCCGTGCTCTTGACGGCGGAAAATACGAGATATACGGAGTTGATGAGGGGACGCTCTGGGATCAAATTGAAAGCATGGATGAATGGTGGAGGGAGACGACGTGGAGGAGATTGACACAACGTGAATTACCGGACCTATAGCTACTGCGTTGCACAAATCAGCGAATGCGTTGAAGTTGTTACCCTACACTATCTTCATCATCCTCTATCGCGGTTTTATACAGCGCATACATCTTTCTTCGATTTGTATCTCTGGTGTCCTCGGCGCTCGCAACGGCGAACAGCTTTTGCAAAATAGCTTCTCGTAATGCGCTGTGGACCATTGGACCGTCCGCGTAAGGTACATCCGCACAGGCATTCGAGAGGATTGTGGGATAATCGAGGCCTGAGACTCGTGCCCGTTTGTGAGGATTTGACGTTCGCGGCCGCAATCCGGCAAGTAATGGCCTAAACAACAATTCTTCAATATGCTTATACGTCGTGTTTGTCGGTGTATGGGCGGCCAAGGATATAAAAGGGGACAATAATGCGATGATGGGGACGGGGACGGGTGAGTCGGAAGCGGACAGGGCCTTTTCTAGTTCTTCTAGGTATATTTCTCCCAGATGGAAGGTAAGACCGGCTGGCACGCGTACATCGGTGGGGCTGGGGTAAGATCTCAATCAATTGGAAGAAGGTTCTGGAAAGAGAACTTACCAGAGTGGACCACCTGTATTTGTAAGTATCGAGGTATACTCCCGAAGAGTAGAGGGGTCCCACTGAGCTCGTATGAGGAGCCTGAAGGAGGCATTGAGAAAACGCCGGACGAGCATGTAGTACTTGTCCATTCTTGGAGAATATTGAGCGGCGAGTAGGATAGGGAACGCGTGCGGTACATACCGTAGACGGTCTATTCCGTTCCATTCCCTGACTGTGGTGATCCAGAAGCCCTTGAGGAAACTTAGTGAAGACGGGGCACTGGTGATCGTCAGGAGAAGCTCGGCCAACTCCCGGGCGAGGTCCTGTTGTACGCGGGGTTTGTCGGACATCCAAAAACCTGAGGCAGACGTGAGGCAACTGGTAAGGGATGAGAAACGAGGACTTGCAGTAGAACAATCCTTTCCACAACTTGGCGATCTCGATTTCTGGGAGGGCATTGTTTTCGGGATTAGAGAGGAACAAGGTGAGGTGTTTGACTGCCTTGTCCCTTGTATTCTTGTCTATCAAAAGCCGGTAAGAAAAGAGACGAAAAGAGAACAAAAGACACACCGGACGATGCAAGATATTTGCCCAGCGGCGGGGGCGACGAGGTCATGTCTGTTCTCGATCGGATCGGATCGGATTGCGGAAGTGGGGGATATCCTTGGTCACGTGCCTGTGTTCCACGTGACAAGCGCTAGTTCCTAGTGGAGTTTAAAAACTAACCGAGCGGTCCGCCGACTAGTAAACGATGAAAGGACCCATCACCTGCCATGGTCAGCTCCTCTCGCCATCGTCGTCGTCGACCGTGCTCACTGACAATGACAGTCCTCGACGTTTCCCTTGGAAAGCCCGCCGAGGGTGTCCACGTCAATCTCCAGGTTTATCGCGATAGCGGTGATTTCGGCGTGTTCGATCCTGTCTCTCAGCAGTTCAGTCCAATCTCTTTCTCGGGATCCATCGTTGACCATTCCGCTCTTCAGTGTCACCGACGCCGACGGTCGCTGCATGACGCTCCTCCCCCCACGCGACTCCGAGGGCGCGAAACAAGCGCCTCATCTCCAGATCGCCGCTGGCATATACAAGATTGTTTTCAAGCCACAAGCGTATTTTGAAAAAACTGGCAGAAAGTGTTTTTATCCCTGGATCGAGGTCATCAAACCCGGCGGACACATGTCTCTTCCTTGCTCACTAACCATCCCACAGATCCCCTTCCGAGTCGAAAATTCAGACGAGCATCACCACATTCCCCTCCTAATCAGCCCATACTCATTCACCACATATAGGGGCAGCTAATTCATAGCCTCGATTATACCTAATACAGAGTCCTCTCTTGTATACCCAGCATCAAAGTGTGATCTAGCGTGTGCCGTAGTGGATGTGGCTACTGCAATCATTCCTGAATGCGCAAGCACTATTGTACGAGTACTCTCGCATATTGCACACCCCTGATATGTACCCCCCGCATGGAAGACTTGACGTTCTGGACGAACATATCCCGATTCTTTCGCAGCTCTTCCGCAGCCTCTGCAGCATCGTTAACGACCAAACCGACGCAGACTGACCACGTCCTCCTACCTTTGTTCAATGGGTCGTCCGCGTTCGGCTCCAGGAATAGATACTGTAGTCCGACCATCACCGAGTTCAGATTCAGCACTGGCTTCCAGTCTTCTCGAAGAATGTTCAAGCAAACATTGCCCTCTAAATCTACGTTGGGATGATATATCTTGATGGTGATCAGTACTTCGTGAGCCGAATACACTGGGAAACGCGTACAGTTTGTGTGCATTTGACCTTTGGTGGCTCATGGGGGTAGCTATTGTTAATCGTAAACGAGAAAACGAACGCGCCGCCGCGATACATTCCTGTGTTGACTGGCAGTAAATATCAGAGCTAGAGAGGACACATGATCCCAAACCTTCATCGGGAGTAATGGTGAGCGTGAAGTTGAGGAGATCAGCAGGGTCGGGGAAATGGGTCTTCATCGTCGGTGGTAGGTCAAGCTCGGTCAGGTCTGGTACATTGGCGAGGTCCACAAAGCATCCAGGATGACCATTGGGAATGGCTGGACAAACCTTTCTGTACGCGTATCTGTGCGGCGCTGGTCTTTGGCTTCTTCTTCGCCGCCGCGTCCTCGTTCTTCTTCATGCTAAGGATCTGTGCGAACAGATTCAGTCATGGGGCTGGTCTATGGCAGCGGTGCAGACCTTCAACATGGTGAGCTATTCGCTGGGAGGTGGTGGGGTGAGGGTAGAAATGTGGCGGCATGTGCCGAGGGGACGGACCGCATCGTGCACCGTTGGCGATGTCACTGATAGCCTGATCCATCATGTCCAATCTATCAGAGACGCTGCCAGTCATCGACCTCGACCTCTTTCTCTCACAGCACCACAGCCCCGAGAGAGTCCAGCAAGAATGCAAAAAGGTACGCACTCAGAGCTTCCCCCCCTCTAAGCTTACAAAGGCACATCCCTGCTAGGCTGCCGACGCCCTGATAACGTACGGGGCTCTCCTCGTTCATGACTCTCGCGTGTCAGAAGAAGACAATGTTGTCTTCCTCGATCTCGTCGAGGACTACTTTGCACAACCACTCCAGGAACTCAGAAGGGACGAGCGCCCTGAGATTTCATATCAGGTCGGGGTTACACTCGAGAACACCGAGAAGCCAAAGTGTGCCGTTCACCAGCCCTGCCTCGACATCATCGCCCGCCTCGATCCTGCTGAAAGACCCTTGGACATCTCTGGTCACCATCCGGATCCAAAATGTCGTTTCTTTTGGAAGATGGGCATCCCGCCTCCATACGAGACACGATATCCGGCACTAAATGCGCCGAACGTTATTCCTCAAGCCCCTGTCTTCAAGGACATCTGGCAGCCCACCATGGAGAAGTGGGGCAGGTCCATGAAGGATGCGTACGGTACTCTCTTTCCATACCTAATGTCCCTCATGTGCGTTTTCCGTCAAGCGTCGAGAATATCGCGGAGATGACGGCGATTGGCCTTGGACTCCCTCGAGACACTATCAAGGAGGCAGGAAAATACGGGCAAGGGTACATCCATCCTCTGCAAAACCACACCTTGACCGTATCCGCACAGACCGCATTTACTTGGTCCAACTGCTTCTGATCTCACTAAATACGGCGAGAAAGATACCACTTTGGCAGGGTTTCATACCGATCTCAATTGCCTCACTATTCACGGTCGCTCGCGATACCCAGGCCTCCATATTTGGGCACGCAATACTGGAAAGCGCATTCCCGTCAGATTTCCGCCAACTGGACGCTTTCTTCTCGTACAAGCAGGAAAGCAAATCGAGCATCTCACCGGAGGTCTTATCAAGGCTGGCTTCCATGAAGTGGTCGTGAATGAAGCGACCGTCGATGTGGGTCGTGTTCGAACACATGATTTCTATGCTTGACACGCACCCTTTCCAGACCATTGCGAAACGCAAGCTTAGCCACCCAGATCGGCCTCTTATCAGAATCTCATCGACCTTCTTCTGGCACCTTTCTTCCGATTACGATATCTCTCCTCTGCCGACGTTGATAGAGCGGGCAGAAACATTTGAGGTGGTGCCTGATGCAGAAATCGCGAGTTTGTATCCCCCTATGAAAGTAGGACAACAAGTTCAGAAGTAGGTGTGTTGTGCCCTTCGCCGAAGCTTTCGACTGAGAAAGTATCGCAGCGAACTCAAACATATAGCCCTCATGGCCTGATGACGACCACGGCGAAACCCGAATCCCCCATCATGCGTAGTACCACGTTCCTCACTCGTAGCTTTTCGTGTGTGGTTGAAGTTGAATTCAATTATCATTAGCGTATGCGACGAGTTGAAAAGATACAGTCATTTTCCGCGGGGAATCGCAGCCCCAAAAACGCGGAGGACACTTTGAAGCTTTACTGTCATCTCGTCCCATTCTGCCTGAGGGTCTGAGAGTGCTGTGATAGCACCACCAGCACCCATAACCCACTCTTCTACGTGAGAGTCGGTGGTTGACTCTGCGGTCTTTCGGGAGGAAGGTTCGGACGTTTGGTTGTACCGATCGTCGTATTTGAAGCAACTCCGAATGGTAACAGACCAATCTCCACCACCTCCTACGCACCAGTAACCAAAGACGCCTGAATAGATGCTCCGTTCGTTGTCTTCGAGGGTCTGCAGGATTTCGACACTACGCTTCTTAGGCGCTCCGGTCATGCTACCTATAAAATACGAGGTTCAAACGACGCGAATGAGTGTGATCACAGAATCCTACCAGGTGGGAGGCTACGCCTCAACAGCTCCCAGCCGAGGGCACCATTGGCGTACCGGCTGTCCAGTTCATCCGCGCGGTCAGTAGGTCTCCCTTGAATGACGCTGACGAGTTGCCAGACGGTCTGGTACTCCTCGACCGTGCAAAATTGAGTTACTTCAACGTTTTCACCGACGACATTATGGAGATCGTGGCGTATGAGGTCGACTATCATCAAGTTCTCCGCGACTTCTTTCACGCTACCTCGAAGCGCTTGTTCTGCAACAGCACGCGTGATGCCAGGTCCTTTTCGAACGGTGCCTTTGATGGGACGTAGTTGAAACGTTGATCCCGGTGGGCGAGAAAAAGAAAGAAAACGCTCTGGCGATGAAGCCAGCAGTGTTGTAGGATGTAACCGAAGAAATCCAGAGTGAGGGGCGGGATTCAATTCACGGAGATGCTTGTAACGTTCCCATGAAGAAGAGTGTCGGCAAGCCTTGTGAGTGATTGGGTCGTTTAGAACAACTCTCGTATTAGCTGTGAGGCATAGTTCGTAGGAATCCCCTGCGTAAAGATATTCCTTTGCTATATTGATTCGGGAAATATACAGCTCCTTGTCGGGTAAGATGACCGTTGCTGTACCGGGCCGCACCTTCGTTGAAGAAGGGACAACATTATACGAACGAGTAGCATAATCCGGGATGGTGAGTTTGAGTCTTGTCGCCGTTTCGGCGAGCCATTCTTCGTCACTGTCTATAATAGATTGAAGATAAATTATATCCGTCTTGCTGTCGAGAACAATGCTACGTTCCACAAAGACCAGGTTCACGTCTGGATGACGCTTCTCCGTGGGAGCTGCCGTTGAGGGCACGCCAAGCGATTCGACACCGAGCTCGTAGGATAAGTAGCCAATCAAACCTCCCCAGAAGGGCAAGTCGAACAAACCGTTGCAGGCTTTGCGTTCGCTCATGAACGAAGATAACCACGACCAGACATCGTGTGATTCTAGATGGATGTGGGAAACTGAGTCGCCCATGTGAAGTGATAGGAGGCTATCGCCGATGGAATATGTAATACGAGGAGAGGACGAGTGGAGACAACCAATGATGGTAAATCGCCCAGGTTGGGCGAGGGATTCCAACATCACAAAAGGAGATGATTCATCCTTTGCGCCAAGAAGCTCGCAGATAGCCACTGTATTCGCGCCAGGGATATGCAGAGTGGACGTAAGAACTGTTCCCGGAGATGAGCGGTGGGTGGAAGCAAGCGGTGGGTGTGGGTTTGGCCAGGCTGTGCCAAACCTTGCTGCAGACGTGGCGTCCCACGAGTGAATGTAACGACCTCGAGCAGCGTTCCAGGAACGGGCTAGGCGCCAAAAGTTCATCATCACTTCAACCCCCCCGCCTCGAGTGAGAACGGATTCGGGATGATATTGTACCGCCCAGAATGGATGCTTGGTATGTTTAAGAGCCATGACCGTTTTTTCAATCCCCAAATCATCAGAGGCCCACGCGAGCACCTCCAGATCTTCCACACCATTGAGCTGGGCATGGAGGGAATGATAACGAACAGCCTCCACGACACCGACGGCTTTGAATATGTCCGTTCCCGTGTGTTCCACGACGGAGACTTGACCATGTTTCACGATAGGTAACCTCTTGATTGTTGCACCACATTCCGTGGCCAAACTTTGTAGCCCAAGACATACACCAAAGATAGGTAGCAGATGGTGCTCATCAAGTTTCCACAAATGCTTGACGACTCCAATGTCCGCAGCCACGTCGGGAGATCCGGGACCGGGACCCACGATGATGGCAGTGAAATAGTGAAGGAACGGTAGTAGTTCTGATAGTGTTAGTTCATCATTCTTGATGATGTAGATCTGACTGGACGGTGCTGCTTTGCGACACAGGGATGCAAGGCTGCAAGGGAAAAGACTCAGACTAGACAACATTGAAAATTTACGTGCGACCCACTTGAATGTGAAGGAGTCATAGGAGTCCAGGAGGAGGATTCGCTCGGGCGCAAGGGACATGGTCTGCCGGGAAGAGCAGGGGTGAGATTGCTCGGACAGACTCCGAGCTGGCGATGGATTGGCAGGCTGCTGGATCCGAAAGCTTGTGAAAAAATGTCAAAATGGAGCAGCATGAGAGGGACACTACCGTTAGGCTAACATGGAGAAGGGAAGAAGTCAAGTTGTGAACAAGACGAGTCACGGTAGCATTCTGTCAATGGCAGAGGCTAAGTAAGCAACTTGGACTTGGACGTCTGGCACTACTTGGATGGCATCCATTAAAAACGAACATCAAAAACTTTTTGACAAGGTAAGCTCAAGTCTGTATGGTCCGATTGCTGATCATTGATCATTTTCAGCTCAAACCAATCTGTGTACCCTTGCTCGAGAAATCCCAACTTGCACCATCAAATGTCTCCGTCGTGTTGCAGCTCCTCTCTGCCCTGGAGGATACTCTCGGACAGCACTCCGAATCAGCACTCTCCGCTAGCCTCGCATCATATGTATTTTTCCCTCTATCCACGATCTTACGTCGAAATCCATCGAACAACATCCCTGACCAAGTAATGGAAAAGCTGCTCAGAGTACTCGCAACCTTGTGTGGTTCGTGGTGGTGGACTGGCGAGCTGGAGGTCTGGAGCCAGATGTTTATGTTGTGCAGCTCCATCATTGGTAGTCTCGAGGGGAAGGGGAAAGACAAAGATCGGAGTGATGAAACCAAGGAAGCTGCCGCACGTTGTCTGTTTGCACTTCTTCGTGAACGAGCGGATTCAGAGGCACCACTCGAGGCCCAACATTCTTCCGCTCAACAACGTCTCGCTCAATTCCAAGCGCATGCGCACTCTACGCGGTTCTTACCTGTAATAGGGCAGACTGTGGATTTCCTCCTGTCGACGGCAAAGTCACCTCACCCGGCCTTGCAACGCGTCTCTTTACAATTATTGGGCATCATCCTCAGGGTTTATGCGCCAACTCGCTTCATTCCATCAGTACTACCAGGTGTTGTCAGTGCGATGACACGGATTGCCCTCGCCTCCCAGGAAAGCAAGAGCTGGGCCAATGGAGAAGTCGTTGCAGCGGCCCTTGTCGTCATACAGAATGTAGTGGTGCTCTCTATCGGAGATGCCGTTTGCATTGCGGACGGGGCTATTCGCAGTGTGGTCGATCTCGAAGACTTTGCACATGTCAATGATGCACCAGACGCAGTTTTACAGCCAACGATGTCGGTGCCTTACCTAGTCACCCGTACCTCTTCCTGGCTAAGGGCTTCTGCCTCCCAGCTTCATATCGCATTGAATACACTCACTCCATTAGTCAATCACCCAACACCTTGTGCGTTGATTGCACTAGCCAGCATGGCAAAAGAAATTTTGGCTACGACCTCATTGACGCTTCCGCAATCACAACCTCTATTGCTGTCGTGGCTACTCTCGCTGTCCAATTCGTCGTACCCCCTGGTTTCCGAGCCCGCAGGCGGTTCCATCCTTGACCTTCTCTCGTGTGTTTCGGCACGCCATTCACTGCTGCAGACCCTGACGCAGATTGCTAAAGATAGTCTCGGTTCTTTGTCTCGTTGGATCGGCTCTCAGGCGGATTCCAAAGTGGAACACATCGCCGGTCAGGTGGAAGCAATCTGTCGACTAACTGAATCCACTGCTTCAAAAGGCCTTGGGCTTTCGTCTCTCTCGCTAGGATTAAATCTTCTCCTCGGTCCTAGCGGAGGCATCGAACGATGGGGCTGGACCTTACTTTCAGTTTTGGAGTTCAGAACTCCTCCCGTCACAGTTCATCATACCCCTGGTGTGCAACTCTTTCTGGAAAGTGACCCCGAGTCGGCGGAGGGGATCACTTTTCCTGAAGTCTCATTTAAAAATGTCCTCTCGAGGTCCGCAAGTGATGCTCTCGCAAGGATGCTCAGAGCATTAGGTCGCGCAAGCGGCGACAACTGCCTTTACGCGATTGAGTGGTTTGCCAGCACTGGGCGCACCTCCGAGTCGCGCACCGCTGTGACGGCTCTCTGGTGTGCAAGTCGACTGCTGGAAGGTGTCAGTGGTACCTTTCTCGGCAGCGAGGACCAACTCTCGCAGCGCGTCACCACACACAGCAAGCGACTCGAGAGGTTCGCTAGAGGACTTACCCGAGACATCGCAGAACTATGGACCATTGAACCCACTGAGACCGCAAATTCCCCATCTGACTTACTGGACGACGATTCCCTCCCGCGAACGGAATTCGCGAAGGGATTGACCGTAATACGGGCTACGGCAGACATCGCGGAACCTCGTCGCTTCACGCTCCCTGACTTGAATTTCCAACCTCTATTACACAGGACATTCTGCCTTCACCTCCTCGCAATCAGCGCCAGCATCTTACAAGCCAATTTTACGCCGCTTCTTGTACACGTCTTATATCCCATCCTTCACTCTGTCGTCTCTCCGACACCGCATCTCTCTCTCACTGCACTTGCCACTCTCACCTTTGTCGCCAACGCGACCTCTTATGCATCACCCGCGAACCTATTATTCTCGCATTTTGACTATGCTCTTGACGCAGTATCCCGTCGGCTGGGCCGCCGATGGCTTGATGTTGACGCCACCAAGGTCCTGGTAATACTGGTCCGCCTAGTCGGCAGTGACGTCGTCCAGAAGGCAGGGGACGTAGTGGAAGAGTGTTTCGACAGACTTGACGAGTATCATGGATACGAAGTACTCGTCGAGGGCCTGGTGGAGGTCTTGGGAGAGGTGATTAAAGTCATTGAAAATGACGAGCTCCACGTCCAGGGTGCACCTAAAGAGGACCCCCTCGCGCCGCTGAAAGTCCAGAATCTCGACTCACTACTAGATTGGGTTTCTCATCGCAATGATCCCCCGCAGGAATATGATGCCACCGACTATGGTCCTGCCCCTCGTCGAGCCTGGGGCGATCTTAACAAAGGGGAGGGTGAAGGGGCAGAAGACGAGATCAAGCGAGAAAATAATCCTGACCAGGAAGAGCCGCTCACATCTGCGCAGGCTTTGGCAAAGCAAATGGTTTCACGATCAATCTATTTTCTCACTCACGGCTCACCTGTCATCCGGGCCCGGATTTTGCTGCTCCTAAAATCAGCTACACCAGTGCTGTCCGAATCCGCACTTCTTCCCTCCGTCCATCAGGCTTGGCCATATATCCTGAACCGGCTCAATGACACAGACGTTTTCGTTGTCAGTGCTGCGGCAGCATTGGTCGAATCATTGGTTAGCCATGTGGGCAGTTTCATGGGCCGGAGGATATGGGATGACATCTGGCCCCGATTTACCACCATCTTGACAAAGCTCGAAGCCGCGGACGGACAGAACGCTCTCGCACGCCGGGGTCGTGGTGGTGTCGGAACAGAATCAGCGTACACCCATTCGCACCGGTTATACCGGTCAATCTTAAAGACCATGACGGCAGCAGTAACCGGCGTCCACATGCGGGATTCCTCAGGGTGGGAAGTTCTCCTGATTTTCCGACGGTTTCTGCACCGCGAGGCACACGACGAGCTCCAAGCATGTGCAAGGGAACTGTATACGGCGCTCAGGAACAATAATGAAGACGCCGTCTGGCTAGTGCTCATGGCTACATCAGGACGTGTATTATGCGACGTTGCTTTCTTGAAAGAAGTCAAATGGGATATCAATAACAACGTGACTCTCATCCTGAGAGAGTAATGCCATTTGCAACTTGAGAGGAAACCGGAAGCTCATGGTGTAGCTGGCAGAACGTGGCGCCGGACTTCTACTCCTGCTTCTTTGAAGAGCCTTGCCGATGCCTCGTCTCTGCTTCAATTTATTAGAAGCCGACTTGACAGAATAATATATAGCAAACACATACACTTTGTAGCTTAGGTTGTAAACAACCATCTTAACGCCACTCTGTATTATTTTGATAGTGCACTTGAGGCACGGGCATCTGAAACATGACGTTAGGATCGATGAAACAAAGCAACGACGTCGCGCGAACGTATTGCAATACAATATCGCGTTGGCTCCTACTCGGTCACGACCTGCTTCTAGGAGGGCATTTTCTTCCGCGTGCAGGCATAAGCACTCGACGTCACACGCGTTAGGAGTTTGATTGCACTGTGGACAACCACCTGAGTTCACAGTCAATAGAGATAAACGGAAGTTGATTGGTATTCCTCACCGTCGTGGCAGTTTGTCACGCCGCGCGGAGTGCCATTGTATCTGAAGCAAGTCTGATCCGATATCATCTCGTGCGGAAACCCACGAATGACTTACCCTGTGGCAACGATGCGATTTTCACGGACCAAGATAGCACCAACTCGGCGCTTCATGCAATTCGAACGCTGAGATGCCAGCTCAGCGAGCGTCTGGGAACGGAATCATTGGTCAGTTTCGGATGAGCACGCCGAAGAACGTCCCATGCCATAAAATACGTATCCCACTTGGGACGCAATCGCTCGGTATTTGCCATATCCAGCGAATCCAGGTGAAGATGCAGCTCCGATTGGGACTGGAACGTGTTGATGACATTGAGCTGCATAAGATGGTTCATTCCGCGAAGACCCGGCAAAGGGTTCTGAATCGAGCTCTGAGAATGCACATCGATTCCGAAAACGCACTCGTCATCTTGGCGAACAAATTCCTCCAGTGATAGGGAACCTGGGCTGAGGCTGTTTCCAGTATGGCTTAGAGACAGTCTCCCAGGAAGACATACCCGTGCAATCGACGGTAACGCTGTAGCAACGGGGCATCTACATTCACAAGCAAAAAGAAGGGTCGCTTGGCAAAAAGGTTGACAAGGGAAGTGGAGGTCAAGTCGACGGTCACAAAATTTTGTCGCCAATTTCGGGTAACACGGTGGAGAAGTTCCTCGGGAGAGGCAAGTGTCACTGGATGGGAATGCTGAGGAAATGCTGAGGCCACTGGGGAATTCATATTGAGAAAAGACTGCCTCTCGGTATCTGGGGGCCGGGACGACCCTGAAGTTTCAGAGAGATGTACGGCCGACGCATGGGTCGCACTAGGTGTGGCAATGTGAGGCTATGCAGTGCCAACGCATGAGTCGAGATTGGTCCGATAGGATGGGTGGACTGGATGGACTTACCTGGACGAGATCCGTCTGGGCAAGGTGCACTGAAGTGAAGCCTTTGGAGACGAGGTAGTCCTCAATCGATGTTTTGCCAGCACCCCGCGTGCCTACTATGGCTATGAACATTGCTGCGAGCGAGTGGATCTGTTTATCTGACACTTGACCAAAGATGGTAGTCCTACTAAAACACCTAATCTCGCCAAGGCAAACTCGAGCAGGAACAAACTTTGGCAGTGTCTGCACTTGGCAAGGACGCCGAAATTACTTTCAAATTCCCAGCAGGAACAACGATAATACGGCCCCTCGACTCAGACGCCCCGAAGCCAGCTAAACCCTACAAAGTTCACATAGCAAAATTAGTCACTCGCTGAAACCATCCAAGCCATTTTTCCAACCCCCTCGGCAGTGAGTGTGGATCACCCTTCTATGTGGCACCCTCCTGTCCAGTCGTTAACGTCACGCGAGGCTTCCGACGCACTGACCAAGAGGAACTTGACACATTCTTTTTTGCTGCTGCTCTTGCTTTCGACCTTTGTTCTCTTGCGCCTTTCATGTCTTTTGGAGCGGTTGTGCGGAGCTGCTTGATATGCGTGGGCACAAGTTGTGGAATACTCTGGGTGTCTGAGGGGCAGAGCCAAGGAGCGCTGACAGTGGGAACGGATTCCAGAATGTCGCAGACTGGTTCGGATAGAGGAGAGCCATACTGTGCAATCGAGGAAGGCATGAGTAATGGAACACCCCAGTTGCAGTCATGATCCCATACTCGGAATGCAACAACGGCAGCTCTGCGGACACCGAGAATCTGGGAGATGGTTGGTTCGGAACCCTGTGGTAGCGGAACTAATTTGATCGGTCGCGTTACATTCCTGGGGGACTCGGAGTTGCACCCGGCCACCAGGTATGGTATATGATCAATTAACGCGGATGGATCAACGTCGGCGCAACAGACAAACACGACTACTATTGGGGGTGGCGCTGGACGTGGTGATAGTTGATCGCGGCCATCCACAGCAACACGTTTGCGTGTGACGCGAAGCTGAAATTCTAGTGCCCTTGTCACTGCATTGATTCCGATAACGAGATGTGGTGAAGCGCCAGACACATGGTTTGCACACCCCTGGTCAAGTGCCTGTTCGGGGTCGGTTTGAATATTGCCATACTCGATCTCCTCGGGTGAGTTTACATTTGCTTGTTGGCCAGAAAGCCCCATTTTCTGTGAAGATTTTCGAGAAGAATGGATGCGTGGAGGAACGTTCTCAAGGACAGCCACGAGGCGAGCTAGAACAACGTTCTGCACGTTCGTTGGGACCGACGGCCTGGGGTGGGTCGGCCGTGGATTTCGGTGGAATTGGAATGAAACGTACCAACTTATCTGAAAGGGGTTTTCCAAGACGCTCTTGAACACAGGCTTACGCTCCAAAGCGGAACGGACCTTGGCGCGATTAGAAAGGTGACTATGAGGACGAGCCAGTTGTGTAGCCATAGTGGTACAGGAGGTCACCGAGCGAGTCTTGGGCAAACCAGCTTATCCACTCTTGGTAACGCTACAGCAAGTGCCAAGTACAAGACTGGCTATTTTGCATAACCCTGAACCTAACATTGCTCGGTACTTACGTGCACGTTTGGTAACGCTACAGCAAGTAGAAGCACAGCAAGTACTAGAAGCTCAAAAACTATCAGCCCGTGCATGTCGAACGCTACGATGTGTACGGCAAAGGAAGATTGTAAGTACAGGAATGTAACTAGAGACTGATGTGTGGGATCAGCTGAATGGCGGCGGAGCTGTGCGCGACTAGGCGGTGCAGAAGCTGAATGAAACGAGGCTCGCTTCAGGCTACGCTGGGGCGGGAAGAGAGAGAGACTGTCACCAGCTCACTTATTCATGACCGAACCTGGGAGAACCTCAAGGCTCGGCTAGCCAAGAACGGTAACGTCCATCAGACAAGTAGCACACCGCAACCAGCTGTGAGTCCCCCGGTAATGGACCGTGTCCGAGCTTCTCGCATGTCATCTAGACGCCTGCCCGAGAATGTACAGCCCTCAGTTGATCTCATGCCACTGCTTCTACAGCAAGGGCCTCTCGCTAATTACAAACCATATTCGCCTTCCATCCTGTCAAAAGGCACCACCCCGTCCCATAGCTACCTGTGTTCGGCGCTCGCACCAGCACACTGTGAGGATGCTATACTCACCGTCTCTATCGGTTGTAGATGTGGCCGCCCACAAGCAGCGCGATCGCACAGATAATCTGCGCCAATTCGCTTCTGCTGCTGATCATGACCCCAAGCCTCATGTCAACGTACAGGCATACCCCCAAGCGACACTCACCGACAAGCAGAGGGCAATCGTAAACTGCGATGCCACGGCCGTCGCCGAACTCATCCGGAAAGGCGTGTACACTTCAACCGAAGTCTTGACAGCAATTGTCACAGTCGCAATCCGCGCCAACGATGTGACCAATTGTCTGACGGAATCTTGTCTCAAGGACGCTTTTGAAAGAGCTGCAGAACTGGATCGACATCTGAAGGGGACCGGACAAGTCGTCGGACCACTGCATGGTCTACCGGTTTCGATCAAGGATCATATTAAAGTGAAGGGTCTGGACACATCGAGTGGCTACACCGGTAAGTATAGCACCCTCTTTGGCACACAGGACGGTGACTTACCCATTGTTCAGCTTGGGCGTACAGGACGGTGGCCGACGGTGATGCTCTCGTGGTCGATATTCTAAGAAGATCAGGAGCCATCATATACGTTAAAACTCAAAACCCTCAAACCTTGCTCGTAAGCAGATAACCTGTACGGCCGACCAATCAAAGATTCACGCTCTTTCTAGTCGTTGGAGACAAACAACAATATCTTTGGGCGGACTGTCAATCCGTACAACCGAAAGCTGACTTGTGGGGGCAGCAGCGGAGGAGAGGGTGCCCTCATTGCTTGCCGCGGAAGCGTTCTGGGGGTCGGCACGGATATTGGTGGAAGTGTCAGGATCCCTGCAGCATATTGCGGCTTGTATGGCCTGAAAGGCTCGGTTGCCCGCCTGCCTCATTCCGGGCTCCTCGGTTCACATGACGGTATGGATGCGGTCGTAGGCTGTGTGGGGCCACTAGCCAGGTCAGCGAGAGACCTTGAACTTTTCTGCAAGGTGATGCTGGATGCCCAGCCGTGGCTTCTCGAGCCACCGCTTCTCGAGATGCCATGGAAGGCGGACGTCGCACGGGGGCAAGGTCTACCGGAGAAGTTAACCATAGCCATGCTCTACGACGATGGCGTTGTAGCTCCGCATCCACCCATCACACAGGCAATGAAGAGATACGAGGCGGAACTAAGGAAGGCCGGGCACGAAGTCGTGTTGTGGGAGCCACTGGACCATCAGAAAGGGTGGGAATTGATCGTGAGAACCTCCTGTGTTTCAACTTTGAGCGTGCTGACGATGCGGTCCAGTTGAGACTTTACTTTCTGGATGGCGGCGCAGAGTACTGGCAAGTTCTTCGCGCTGGAGGGGAACCGCCTGTTCCTCAAACCAAATGGATACTGGACCAGATTCGGGATCCTCGTCCTTTCACCGTCGACGACATATTTCGTTTGAACGTTGAGCGTGAAACCTTCCGCGCCAAGGCTTTAGAACACTGGAA
Organism: Rubroboletus pulcherrimus; assembly: GCA_038091165.1. Taxonomy (NCBI): domain Eukaryota; kingdom Fungi; phylum Basidiomycota; class Agaricomycetes; order Boletales; family Boletaceae; genus Rubroboletus; species Rubroboletus pulcherrimus. Next base: position 79,434 of record JBBPNY010000011.1, read on the forward strand.
TGCGATTACAAGTCCCACAGGTCGCCCTGTGGATGCAGTCCTGTGCCCCGTTGCACCAACACTAGCCCCACCCCACGACACTACTTGCTGGTGGCCGTATTCATCGCATTGGAACTTGTTGGACCTCCCAGCTGTCGTATTTCCTGTGGGCCAGTACTCGGCTTCCCACCTTCCTCTCCTAGATTCCTTCCCGCCCGCGCCAAGGAACGGGATAGAGGAACACATCGCCGGACAGTGGAACCCTTCTACGTATGACAATGCCCCCATCAGTCTGCAGCTCGTTGGGCGTAGGCACAATGAAGAGCGGTTGCTGGCTATTTTGAAGGTCATCGAGGATATCGTTCCCTCCAACGCTCCCGGTGGCTGGGCGAAAGGCGGAGTGAACGGAGCAAACGGATACCACTGATACGTAGCAGGCAATAACTGACGGATATCGTATGTATACCGCCGACTTGTCAATGAGGGGCTTGACTCGTGGCCATTTCTGCTATAGGGCTTGGTGGCACTCGTTGTCCCCTTCGCTCTGTGGGATGGGTGACCAAAAGTCAAGGAATTACATTCTTGATCATCGTGGTAGTCAACCTGCCACTCCAAGTGTCGTTCCACAATGTTTGACATGGTCACTCGTAACCACACGCTCCGTGGTTATCCACCATTCCGACTCGGAGCTTTCGATAAACGCGTCCCAAACTTATCCTGGGTTTCGGTCGCATATCAGCACCTGAGTCATTTCCTCTCATCGCCCATCAAAAGTCTTTCACTGAGGTAATGTCATCTTGACCACATCGTCGGGCATTGATTGCCCTCCCCAAAGCGAGATATAGTATACAACGGCACTTCGTAATGTCCCTACTGTTGCTGTAGCGCCGGAGAATCAAGACAAGCGTTGCCCGCTACTTGCGGTGCCACAGGACACCCTCTCGGTACATCATCCGTGGCTCTTAACGTTGCTCATTATTCCACCGTTTATGGCCAAACGCCGGTCCTACTAAGCGTTGCCGACGTTCCATCACCACCCTTGGTTGTGCAGGATGGCCCGAACGTTCGATTCAAGCAGTTCCATGGAGTCGGGAACGATACTATCCACCGTTGCATCCAGCTCCTGAGTGTTTTCCGGTCTAGTCTCCTCGTATATAAAGCGGAGGGGTATGGCCATCCTCACACCAATACCAAATTTCTTAATCATGGCTACTCGGGCAGTCGCATATAACCATGCTTCTGACCTTCCAACGGAATTTTGGGGCGCGTTGATGCAGAACGAAGCGGCTGCAAATATCATTCTCCCGTTTGCGACGAAGGCGTTGGGCTTCCCTCGCGCAGAAGGCAACGAGCAGCTGTGGATCATCCTATATGATGAAACAGGCAACGACGTCGAGTTCGTGCTTTCTTGCACCAAGGGGCCACTGGACAACCACCCAATCTTTATATTCACTCCCAAATCGTCCGCTCGGCTCGCCCTGGAGGAAAGGCATGGCAGGAATATGGCTGCTTCTCTGTTACAGCTTGTCCGTTGTCTGCTGAGGGAGATCCTTCCCCAAAGGGTGTTTTCCGTGTTTTCCATCGCAATGGTGGCGAAGAGATTCGCCCAAATATTCGAAGAGCACACGCACGGAAGTCAGGCTCTCGAGCATCCGTATTACGACGCTACCTTCACTTTCTGCACCAGCGCGACGCTCAACAAGTCCTCAGTTTCGTTTTCCTCTCTTCCAGAATCTGAGGACATCATCATCGCTCTCCGTCGTGCGGATACTTCCCATTTGGGAGGGGTTAAAGCCCTGTGCAAGGGATTTTCCTCCACTTCGGTGAGTACTGCCTACATTGCATGGTGTATGGATCATAATCTTGGGCCGATAGCCGCCTTATATACTTAATGACGAACGTGCTGAGTTGGAGGCTAGGACCTTAATTACCAATCAACAGGCCTGGGTACATATGATCAAGGTGGGGGACGAAGAGTGGGAGACTGCATGCCTTGTTGCCACAACCAGAGAGTCGGAAAATGTGACTGCAGTCACCAAGGTTTTCACAGCAGAGCATTGGAGGGGCCGTGGTTGTGCGGCACGGCTTCTACACCGTGTCTGTCAAGAGTGAGTGTCTGCGGCTTACATATGTGCTCTCCATTCTTCTGATTCTCCGCTAGAATTCTCCAGAAGAAGGAACGCGTCGTTCTCTATGTCGGGAACGGTGATTCGACGGAGCTGGCGTCTGCGCGCCGAGTATACCAGAGGGTCGGCTTCCAAGGCCTCAATCCACAGCAAGAGCAGGAAGTCGAAAACGTAGAAAGATGGGTTGAAATTGGCTTTGAGGGAACCACTTTGGGTTATTGGTGATCATCCTTTCCCCAGCCTGCTAGTCGACGCTTCTCTCCAGTCTGCAAGTTGGAACGATTTTCACACCTAGACACTTTGTTTGGACTGACTGCCTTCCTTGGACACACTTCATGTAGCCTTTGTTTCCCCAACGTTGTATTCATGGTACTTGTATATATACACCAGAATTGATCTCATACCCCAGACCATGGATTACTCCGGATGTGTCAACCTGTCGTACCTTCCTTAATCCATCTCTCTCCGACAGCATTATCTTCAGGGTAAGCAGAAAGGAGCTCCGGACTTAGAAGTAACCTGGCTCTTTCGTTCGCTCGAACGAGTCCTTCAAAATACCGACATGCTTCAGGAGCTTTCTCAAATAGCTGACGATATGTATAAGGTTTTAGCGTGGTTGGTTTGATGTTTTCTTCTGCCACATCTAAGCTCAGATGTCAATACCAGTTTTACAGAGCGTCGAGAAGACTCACATCGGACGGACCCGCTTTGGGTGATGATGTGGTAGAAGGGCTGATGTCGCCCGCGAGGAAGTGAATCGACGTTCATCGACATCATCCACTCTTCGGAAGCCATGCAGGACGGCTGCAAAAACATCAGTCCGACCATCCACTAGCGCGGGGAAGGAGAAACTCACTTCCCATCCGTATATATATCCTATATATTCGTATCTGGCATGTTTGAAAATCATCCCCACGAAGTGTTTAATGGGGGCTGACAACTTGGAACGCAACGTCACGGAAGCTGCTGCCTCGTCCTCATCTTCATGCGCTGCTTTGCAACTAGCCAGGAGCTGCTCTTGGACGGGTGGGCTAAGACCTGGCGCTAAAGCGTCGGTCAATACGGAGAGGATATCTAACGGAAAGCGGCCGATGTGTTTCATAACGCCCAAAAGGTATCTCCTGTTGTTCACGAAAATCAAATTCACGGTGAGCCCGGCATAGAATGCGGTATGGAGATCCCCTTCGGAAATACTTTCCGTTGGTGGAATGAGCGAGAACGAGGCAAGCATGTTCCTCGATGCACGAACAACCATGGAAGCTGTGCTGGCCGGCCGGACGTAGCGCATGACGGGCAATGGGGCAATGGTTGCATCCGTGAGTAAACGAGGGATATCCTCTTGAATTGATAGTATGGCCTTGCTGCGGGATCCAAAGACGTCCACAACGATATCGGATACTGTGGGTTCGGGGGAGGAGACGATAGCCAAGACTCTTACAGGAAAATCGACGGGGGCAGCCCTTATTCCCAGGCGGCGAGCGAGGCATACGAAGATGTATACCAGTGAGATAGGAATTGTGTCTTTGTACGTGGTGAGGAACCAGTGGGGAAATCGCGTATTGAAGGCGTTGGATCGAGAATCTATGATGCTCACGTGATTAGGGCACAATATTGCTCGAGCCGGTTCTGTAGCTCACGTTCTGCGGCTCTAAATCCACGTTCCCAAAGGAAGTCGCAGATTGATGAGGATATACGGCTTAGTGCACCTTCGCTGTGATTAAACTCGACTGGAATAGTCGGGAGGTCTTTATCTGCAAGATACGACCGACAGAAGTCACTAAGGATGTCGAGCAGAGACGAGATCTGCACGGAACCATGTAGTGAGTTTTGGGAAAGGGTACAGTGTGTCCATTACTTACCTCCATTGGAGGGTGAGCAAAATATGACGAAAGACAAGCGATCGCTGTTTCTAGCGTGTCCGCATCGCCATCTTCCTCATTACTGATTCTGCACCATGTCCGCACCGCATGACTTCGTGCTATAGTGCCCAGCAAGCATCGTGCCCAGAAGCGGCGTGGAATAGCGTGACGGGGAACCTCGCCTTCATCACTATCGTAGACATGGAAAGGCTCGGGGATAGGACAGCGAGCTTCGGTGGCCAGAGCATTCCAGACGTCATATGAAAGCGTGGATGTTACTTCTCTTGCTCTCTCCAATCGACCATCACGTTCCATGATAATGTCATCCAGAATCTTGATGGCTTGCCGGTCGAGGCGGACGCGCTCCATATAAATTGCCTTCCAGTCATCGCCTAACGCCTGTTGTCGCAAAAGCTCCCTCGCAGGGAGGCTGACGGTGTATCGTGCACGATAGTGTGGTTCCCAGAGTGTAGCGATAGATGCTGCATTCCGTAGCATGGAATTTGCGCGGAGACACGCAGCCAACGTCCTTGGGCCTTCATTTGAATGAGCTGATACGGGAAGTTGCCTAAGAATCTGCACATAGACATCGAAGGGTAATTCTTTTAGCGCCATGGTGGTAGCAGCCGGGTTGAATATGAGAGGTCTGGGTGGAGGTATTCCTGCCAATTGAACGATCACACCACCCAAGTGTGAGATTAAGCTTAAGTGTCAAAAATGTGCATGATCAGGGTTGGTTCGTACAAAGTTGGCTTGCGCTAATATTCGTGTCAGGTATCGTCGATTCATCCTAAGCTCAACTACACAAATTTCCGGTACACCAGTAGTAGGCTCCCTTTGCAAAATTGCTGATAGTCAACGAATCAGAACAGAGCTGTGTGGGAGTCTGGATGCTAAAAACAAGTATCGCAAACGCAGTGTACAGAAGGCAGCGCAAGCATGGACAATAAGTACTTACTGTACTAGCTCCATTGAGACTAAGGTCACTCTGCTCAGTGCTACCACGTAGATCTGGCTCGAGGGTTTCAAGCTGGACTTTGTTGCTCTGAGCATCGCCAAAGTAGGGGCTGGAAACGTTTCAACCAGGAAAATGTCGGCTGGCGTCAAACCTTGTGGAGATCCAAGGCCCGTTGGAAATCTATCAGTCGTTCGCTTGCCGTTGCTCGTTTTCGATAGAGAATCCAGTATATCCAATACTTCATAGGCATCCAAAATGCTACCTCTACAATCACAGAATGTTTATGTAGCCCACCGCATGAGTTCCCGTTTCCTCCAAAGCAAGGTGTGGCATACATTGTAAGGTCGGTAGCGTATGGCGTCGGTAGTCGCATCAAGTAATTACTTCGCCCGTAGACTGGATACTTTGGAAGGTGAATAGATCCTGAGTTTACGTGGGCGAATGGACACACCTGACATGGACATCGGCACCACTTAGAACATCTGGTCAATGGGGATCGCACTTCGCATGTTGACCATATTGAGAAGAGCTGAATTCACGGGCATTGGAACACCGTATTGTTTCCCAAGGCGAACAAGGTACCCGTTCAGGAAGGGTATCTCAGTTGGTCTGCCCTTCCTTATATCAGATAGTGTCGACGAGATGTTTCCTCTTGTCAGTTGCGCAACTCGTTGGACTTCTTGTACGAGCGCGTCAGCTTGGAGATCGTGTGACATCCGGCCTAGAGGGGCTTGACTCTTCTCTACATCTGGAGCAAGCGAGCCGAGAAAAGCATGTGTGTCAGCTTCCAGCTGTGCCTGGAAGGCAGTAGCAGCTTCTGCGCAGATATCCTGTAGCATTTGTTTGGATGCCTTATCTTTAAACAAGGCACCATTTCGGCAGCCAAGAATTGCCGTGAGGGGGTTCACTACGGCATTCACGACTAGCTTTTTGCGCATTGCAAGCTGTACGTCTGACATTCGCCTCCATTTGCAGCCCAGCCCATCAAGCGAGCTAAGGACGGCTACCGTGTCCCGTAAACTGGAATATTGGGCTTCACCTTGGCGCGCTATATCGTCGAGACTGAGTTCTCGTTCGTGCTGCGGCTTGCACTCTTCCGACAGCGATACCTCGAAGTCCCGTCCGCGACTGTCTGGAATGATACCGAATTCGATGTCGCCAACTCCTGCGTGCACGACGTGCGACGGTGACTTGGACCATGCACCATGGGTATTCGAAGCTAGGATAAAGTGAGGTCTGCTTTCGGGGTTGCGAAAGAGCTTCTGCACGAGGTCTTCATAAACACCCATCCCATTCTGCAGTAGCACGACCGTGCTTCTAGGTGTTAGACGGGGAAGCATCCGAGAAATGGCATTCACGGTGTTCTGTGCTTTAGTCGTGACGAAGAGTGTTTCGATGAGGTCAGTCCTTAGGTGCTCGAGGGATGGTGAATAGCGTTTGGCCTCATCCCTGGAAAGGGTGGAATCGAAAGGTACCCCAGCACCAGAGTAGTCCCCCTGTTCGAAAACCTCCATATCATACCCGTCGCTGGTTTGCACTATGCCCTGGTTCTCCACAGATATTGCGCCACCAAGGGAAGCCGCGGTCCGTGCTTGACTCACGGACTTGTGTATGAGCGTGATGGAATGTGCGCGTGGGAGCGCTGCTCGGAGATGGTGGGCAAGGAGGGAGCCAATGGGTCCGATTCCTAGGATATAGAAGCGCATGTCAATGAGATCGATATCTGCGAGAGTCGGGTGTACGCTGGCGGTAAAAAGTTTATGGTGGAAGCTGGAAATTCAAGGGCCCCGACACGTACAGATGGCTGGAAACTTTTTGGTTGTGACCGCCGGTGCGCTCTGCCGTAGGAGCTCAGAAAAGAACTTGGACTTGCAGAACTCGAATGAGACTTGGACGGTCCGAGCGTCGGCTTCCGCGTTGGTACGTCAAGGTCATAAGGTCAAATTTCCAGTCAGCGAGTCCCACACTACACTTAGTACTGGATCTCGGGCCGTGGGCTTCGCTTGATAGTAGAAAAAGCTCCTCTGTTCTCCTCCTCCCCCCACTCCCGTCCAACCCTTACCGACACCTATCACCATCATAATGACCACCATCGTGCTCAAGCGAACCGGACAAAAGGTGCGTATCCTCCTCTCTGATATGCCCATCTGATCGCAGATCGATATATCATAGATGCCCTTGGTTGGGTACGTCTCCTTATTTTATGCTGAACTAATTCATTAAACACTGCCTGCATGATATCCATCCAAGGTTTGGTCTCTGGAAGGTAAGATTTTGCTCCCATGAAAAGTTCGTCTCGTGCTGAGTTCCCTAATACAGGTCACCAAATCTACCTGTGCAGACGTGAGTTTTCACCGATCTAGAGTGCTGCCACAGTGCCTGACGTTCAGTCAAGACAGTTTATAATGCCATCAAGGCTGGCTACCGTCTTCTTGACGGTGCCTGCGACTACGGAAACGAAAAAGAGGCGGGGGAGGGTGTCCGCCGGGCGATCGCGGATGGTCTTGTGAAGCGTGAAGATCTCTGTGAGTTGCATGCTCATGTATTGGGTCGAGCTAACCGTACCTCTTTAGTCATCACTTCCAAGGCGAGCCCGGCCATAAAACTTGGTTGATTTACACACCTGGACTGATGATGCGACAACAGCTCTGGAACACCTTCCATGCTCGCGACCACGTAAGACTATTTTTTGCCCTAGATGATCCGTTTCTTAATCGAAGTAACAGGTGAAACAACTTACCAAGAAACAACTTGGCCTTTGGGGTATTGACTATTTCGACCTCTTCCTAGTCCACTTCCCTATCTCCCTCCAATACGTTGATCCTAGCCACCGTTACCCCCCTGAATGGTTTGGTGATGATGGCAAAGCACACCTCCGTGGGTGTTGTCTTTTTCTTCTTCTTGCATTCGAGTCTATGTAGTAAAACAGAAAATACCCCCTTGTCGGAGACATGGGGAGCTATGGAGGGACTTGTCGATGAAAAATTGGCGAAGAACATTGGCTTGAGGTATGTGATTGGCTCACCAGAGGTTGCTGCATGCCTTACCGTGATGCAGTAACTGCCAGGGATCTCTCATCCTTGATGTGCTTCGATATGCCAAGTATGAGCCGCAGGTACTCCAGGTCGAATTACACCCCTACTTGACCCAGCAAGGTCTTGTTGACCTCTGCAAGACCCTCGGAATCGCTGTAACAGCGTACTCCTCCTTTGGCCCTCAGAGCTATCTCGAACTTGGCATGGGCAAGGACTCGGCTTCTCTACTTCAGCACAACCTGGTCACAAACATCGCTACGGCTCACAGGAAGAGTATGTTGTTTTGTATCTCTCGTTTGTTGACATATTGTTCTCACGTCACATAGCATCTGCCCAGGTCTTGCTGCGATGGGCGACCCAGCGCGGTATCGCTGTCATTCCGAAGAGTAACAACCACGACAGACTGGTTGCTAACTTGCAGTGCGACAACTTCGACCTTTCGGATGCTGAAGTTGCTAGTATCAGCGCTTTGAACATCAACTATAGGGTGGGTACGACACTCTCGGTCCTGTATCGCACTCAGATATCCCTGCACAGCTCAACAATCCCGCGGAAATCGACCCTCGTTTGGCAATTTTCGCTTGAGGAGACACAAGTGTAACATGTTTGCATGTATGATATGGAGGTAGCGAAATTATGTGGATCACGAGTCGCAGCCGCAGTTGAGCCGCAGCACGTCGGAGTTTGAAACAACGAGCATTAGATTAGAGCGACTAGGGCCGCCCTTTCTTCTTCCCGACCCATTATCTCAACCAGTATGACGGTCCAGTTCAAGTTAACCAAGGCAAACGGCTTAACTCGCCGCATCACTTTCGTGACGCGGCCACCATGGTCCCTTCTCTCCGTCAGAATCGCCATGCTCTACAATATTTCAATCGAGAACGTTGGAGTATCCTACGTCGACTCTGACGGCGATGAAGTGACTCTTAGTTCCGATGAGGAGCTCCACGACTTCTACACGTCGGTGCTTGTCGCTGGAGACGGCGCTATCAAGCTCGCCGTCCATGATCTTAGCAGCCTTCGGGCCGCTAACACAGTGTCTCACCCACTCCCTAGCGCTACGCCACAACAGTCCACCTTCCGGAACACGTTTGGTGGCCACGAAGTGTTACCCCTAGTTTATGACGCAGAGGATGATTGGCAACGTCTGCCTGGCCCCTTAGGGAGTCTTTTCCTCTCCAGAGACGCCCCTGAAAGCCCTCATGCCTTTGTCGAGGTCCTGGAGAGTGACGTCAGCCTTTCCAAGTCTGCAGTCGAGTCTGGAGGTGGAGACACTTCCCGCTCCGATTTCACCTTTACCCCAACAGCTTTGCAGATCAAGGACAAAGGCAAAGGACGTGCGGTCACCGTGGAAGACGATGTCTCGTCCGCCGGCTCTGTCATCGGCAACGAGACACCTGCCAAGCCTCCCGTTCATGTTTTCGACGCGAACTCCGAGGATGTATCCATCTTCTCTCCTAAATCCACTGTCCATCTTCCCCGGAGTGGTGCTGCTACTCCAGCTCAGGCGCAGAGCACCCCCGTGATCATCGAACAGCCTCTTGAAGCTGATGTATCCATCTCCACTGGGGAGCAAAAGACGGAAATTCTCGACGATGATCCTCCCCTTCCATCCCTGGATTCATCTGATCTCGATCGTGCTCCCCCTTCTCTTGCACACGATATTGCCACACTCTTGACTACTATTTCCACTGTCGTTGGGACTCATCCGGAGTTGTCCGGGTGCCTCCGTAACATTGTCATCAACGCCACAAACGGCACTTACTGGGCCGCTCATCGCGACACGATTTCGCGCGCTGCGGAGAATATCCATAGAACTGCCCTACAGGAGACGGGTAGGAGTCTCGAGGAGCTCCGCCGTGTCACCGAGCAAGAGGCCGGTGCACGGGTTACGGAAGCGTTCGGCACGATTTTCCGCACAGTCGGCGAATTTGTTCAAGATGGCCAGAACACCGATTCGCAGGCATCCAGAAACGTTGCCCAGGTTTCTCCTCACGAAACAGCATCCGACATACCAAGACCACCTCCTAGTGTGGTGCCGCCGCCCCCTAGATTTCCTCACTCGCTTCCTCATTCACGCCGTAACCACCACTCATGGTTCGGTCACACTCCGTTCACCCATCCAGGAGGTCCATTTTGGGGTGGATTAGCACATCCATACCCGCCACCCCCGCCACCGCCACCGCCTCCTATTACCCCTCGAGGCTGGCCCCGCCCACCACCCAT
>JBBPNY010000012.1:0-89119 GCA_038091165.1 Rubroboletus pulcherrimus
GGTGGTTCGGGTCCGATTTTCTCGTGTCATTTCACAAAACGCTGTCTACGTTTTTTTTTTTGGAGCCACGGCTCGAAAAAAAAAAAAAAAGAGAGAGAGAGAGGGAGGGGGGGGATCGAGGGTCGTCCCCCGCTGCCGCACCGCACTTTTTCCCTTTCTCTGCGGTGCTCAGCGCTCATGCCAGCGGTGAACGGGTTCGTTGCTCGTACTCCGACGTTCCGAAAACGTTCGGATGTTCGTGCCTTTATTTCGGGTGTTAGGGTTAACCCTGGGTATCTCTTGTTTATTATAGATCCCAGACGGCGACCGTGCATTTTGCAAAGGCCTGCAGGGCCTGTTTCCAATGAGGAGGGGGGGAGGAGGGGGTTCGGCTTCGTCGTACAAGTACTTACTTGTCGCGATTGGATGCTCGGAGTTATTAAGAAGGACGAACGATGGGGATCATTTTAGGCGAAGAACGCGATGGCTCACGCCAAGTACCAGGGCTTTGGACAGTCAGGGTAGACACGAAACACTTAAAAGTCGGGGCAAGGGCGAGGGGGATAGGGTGGCGTGATTTAGATCCATTCGATGTGATGCGATGTAATCGATGGGGAAGAGAGCCTGGGATGACAATGGCACCTAGTTAGTTGCGAGTGGGAAATGGAGCGGCGTTCAGTCGTGACGTGTATGGGGGGAAGAGAGATGGAACAAAAACAATTAGCCCACCGCGAGGGTCGAACTCGCAGCCTTCAGATCGCCTAGTGTCTTAAGAGTCTGACGCTCTATCCGATTGAGCTAGGCGGGCAGTGAATATGCTGTTCCGATGATGCCAAATTCTTCCCGTAGATCCGAGTTCGACGCAGGCCTGGCATTGTGTCCGCGGATTGCAGGGAATTCCCAGGGAATTGAGTCGACTGATTCCCCCTCGAATGTACTCGGTTGTACGGCATCAACATGACAAGGTGCTGACTCCCATTCATTAATCTACCAACGCCCTCTGGTCATGGTCCAGAGTCCAGACTACTGAATTGCATGATGCCACCATGCATGCATGCCATCTTGCGTACGGCAGATCCACCAACTGCCGTAGACGCTGCCTTTTCGTCCGCCGTGACCCCCACGGCATGCATAGGGCTAATCCGAGCAGAGTCAGGCGCTGCATTCCTCAAACTCGTGATGGGAAGAAAAGAACAAACTGGCCTGAGATGCGCGCGCGAACCAGCCTACACCATAGAGTGGGGCCATCGATGACACATTCCGAATTGGCTTTATTGCACTACAGGACTATTGCTGTGCGCAGCTTGTAGTATGTACCATCCGTGGAATTTCTCCCAATCGTCTCCAAGTTCATCGTTTCGCTTACATCCTTTTATTGAGAGCGCCTGTGACCGGTGATTTCCACTCGCTCAAGTTCTTCGACATACATAGCTCATCTGGAGTTTTGTACCCCACCTACTTCAACGACTTCAATGTCGACTGAATTGCACTCGGGCCGAAAACGAAGAACGCCGCCAGAGACCACGGACCTCGGACATAACGCTCTCATTGCGTTACCAACAAGCATCACCCCCAAAGCAGGATTTTGAGCGGTCTATGGAACACTTCCAGCCCTCGTCGGAAATCTGTCACCCTTTCCGGGCTACCTTCCTGTCTGACTTGGTGGCGGCAAATTGTCACATCAGCCATCAAGCCGAATGGTGACCTTGACCTCGATGCGCTTGATTGCCGTCCTATCTGTTATCCAGACAAAGTTGCAACCTTACCCAATGTGGCTGCCATCTTTCAAAAAATTATTCGTTCTCCTCGCGAGCATTTGGCCAAGGCCAGATGACCATCCCGATCATGGTATCTGGCCGACCGACCTTGACTGTTCCTTCAGTACCCATTTTCAAATGCCCAGGCGACCTTTGCGACCTTGCGAAGCAACTCCAATCCGGGAGAATACGTTCCGACACATACCGCTTGGCCATCTCATTTGCGCTTCTCCCCAGAACAATCTTTTGGCGCATTCTGCCCACCTTGTGGCCTTGATCAAGGATTTCAAAAATCGGAGGATACCGTCTAGTTGACTCGGGATGTTCACCCCTCTATGTCCGTTTTCTACACAAGCTAGACATGGCCATCTAGATTCGAGTAATCTCCGTGCAGGGAGTCCTCGAGATTTCATGATTCCATGCCCAATAGGGCTGGTCATCTAAACAAACTTGGAAGCACCTCGAATCACCGTTCGCCGTTTAAACCACTCTGGTGACCCTCCGTGATCAATTTCAGTATTGGGATTACTCTTCTGCTGACTGCTGACGGCGATCTCGTCGTGGCAAGTCGTCTCGGACATCTCGGACTTTGACGAACTCTCGAGCGAGAGAGCGCGGGAGTCGTCTTTATTCACCCTTGTGTTGACCATTTCTCTGGCCCTCGTATCGTTGTTTGTTCGGTTTTATGCACTGTAGCGACGCTCACACCTCCGCGAATGCCTCCTTGTTCTGTTGTTCTTACAGGAAGTCGTCAACGTTGGACAATCCAAGGCATGCGCAGGAAAGTCGTTTATACTCTGTTTACACTACGAGCTAAATACACACACAAATCTGCTGATGGCGGGGACAAGAATAGTACCAGTACAAGGGTTAGGGGGGTACGTGCCAGCGACACCGATTCAAATACCGAGGAATGGACGGACGAAAGATTGGACCTTGACCAACATGTACAGCAAGCGAGAGTGCAGTTTCAGCATAGCTAAGATTCCCGAATAAAGGTTCGTTCCCGGCTAATCTTGCAGCGCTCAGCATCCATCGTCGACCTGCGAGACTGCATCACGCTCGCCGAGTCGGACGTCAGACTACACAATATACCTGTATACTTGGCATGGTCCAGGGACGAAAAGAGTTCCAAATCCTCATCCGCTGATGGTTTTGAGATGTTGTAAGACTTTGTCTGAAACTCTTGGAAACAATCAAGCAAGACCGACCGACGCAGCGTCTCCTTTGTACTTTACGTTCCGGGATAATTCTCGTAGCTACCAAGCCCATAAGAAACGGACGCCCGGGCCACGTGGTTGACAAGTCAGCACAGACCAAGCCTTTCAGCGCGAGGGAACGCGTCAGAGCGAGACCCTGGTGGTTGTATGGAGTCAATGAGAGTTCTTTGGGTGTTCATATTGAGATGAACTTACCCACTTCTGCTCGAAGACAGTCAGCGTACAGATGGGGTCAAATTCTGATAGTCGAGTATCGAGAAGGCTCGAAATCCACCGATGGCCGATAGCCTAGTGTTTCCTCGCCTCCGATGCCTACATCCGAGGGACATCCTTTGAGGATCCATTCATCAAGGTTTTCTTCTGGTAATTGCGGCGCACAAGTTAGTGGAGAGTGGTCTCGATAGTCTCCTCAGCCATGGAAATGGAAATAGGGGCACGTTTCCTGAACGTTGTCGAATTACACACCATGGCCTACTACATCAGTGACAGTATGGAAGATGAAAGATGTCGGCCAGTGGTAGGGCATTCTAGAGCGGGTAAGTTTGTCTGAAAAGACAGATCAGTGACGCTGTATGGTGCACGCTCGGTCAACGTTTGAGCAGACTCCTTGGGCGACTCACACATGTAGTCCTGTACAACTCCATGCTGTGCCCATATAAGAGGTGTATTTGCCAATGGGTTTTCAAGCGTTCGGGCACAGGAGCCAACAGCATTTCGCTCGCTGTATCCGCGTATAAAAATTATTGGCAGGTCGAGTGAGGCGTGATCCTGCCATTTGGGATCTTTCAATTTTTCCTGCGTCAACTTGTACCACCACCAGCACCTCGCCAAAATGTTGTCGACCCGTGCTGCATTGCTGCCTTCTCGATTGACCGTCGCTACGAAAGCTACTTTCGTTGCTGGTTGCCGCCAAGCTGCGCTCACTGCCGTGCGTGGCAGAGGCTCGGTTAGGTCCATCCAGTCTGTTGCCCAGACCGACAGAGTTCGTGCTTTTCAACTATGCAATCATCGGCGTGTTGATATACATGTAGGATACAATCACCCGCCTGCTCTACTCTCTCGGTACGAAACGTGAAGTCGAACGCCATCTTCGCATTTTCTCGTCCTCCTCGCACCCATCCCAACCCGCCAAGTTTGCTGTCGTCAAAATTGGTGGTGCAGTCCTCGATGACCTCGACGAGCTTGCCCTCAGCCTTAGCTTCCTTTACCGCTTGGGCCTCTACCCCGTTGTCCTCCATGGCGCTGGTCCACAGATGAACGACATCCTCGAGGGCGAGGGTGTTAAGCCGGAGTATATCGATGGTATTCGTGTTACCGGTACGTTCCTCTCTCAATCGCTCCGATCCAACGTGCCCAATGTATCTTCTTGGCTTGCGCTCCGTAGACGCAAAAACGCTTCAAATCGCTCGTCGTGTCTTCCTCGAGGAAAACTTGAAATTGGTTGGCGCGCTTGAGAAGCTTGGTACGCGTGCCCGTCCCATCACCTCTGGTGTTTTCACTGCGACCGCTCTCGATCCCCACAAGTACGGTTTGGTCGGTAAGATTACTCGAGTCGACAAACGGCCCATCGAAGCCTCGATCCGTGCTGGTGCATTGCCGATCTTGTGCAGTCTCGCTGAGAGCAATGATGGGCAAATTCTGAACGTCAATGCGGACGTTGCCGCAGGAGAACTTGCCAAGGAACTCGAACCCATGAAAATCGTGTTCATCAATGAAAAAGGTGGTCTGTTTCATGGTGTTACAGGAGAGAAGCTGGATGTGATCAACCTAGATGAGGTGTGTCTGGTCCCAGAATTTCTCCGGAATATTCTAACCACAGTCGACGAGCAGGAATACGATCAGCTCTTGAAAGAACCTTGGGTCAAATTCGGTACAAAGCTCAAGTTGCGAGAGTTCAAAGAATTGTTAGACGTCCTTCCCCGCTCCTCCTCTGTTGCAGTCATCTCTACTGCTAATCTTCAACGAGAACTCTTCACTGATTCCGGTGCTGGTACACTCATTCGCCGAGGATACAAGCTCTTCAAACATCAAACATTGCAAACTATCGGGAAGGACCGACTTCGCCAGGTTATTTCTGAGCGCGACGAGGGTATCCGCTCAGGCAAAGAAAGCGTCGCAGGGGTTCTCTCCTCGCTCGAGAATGCCAAACCAGGAGAATGGTCCATCTACGCCGACGAACCTCTCGATGCCGTTGCTATCGTGACCCATCCTGAAGGTCAGATACCAGTGATAACAAAACTTCTTGCCTCTCGCGCTGGTGTCCTCAACGGCGTCCTCGACAACGTATGGAATACGTTGAAGAAGGATCACCGACAGCTCGTATGGACAGCGTCCATTTCCTCCCCTACCGCCGCCCCTTCGTCTATTCTTCAACCTGCTCAGGGTGAAGAAATGATGGATCGTTCATGGCATTTCGATCGTGCGGAAGGGTCCTTCACGCGTTCTGGCTGTTCCTTATTCTGGTATGGCATCAGCGACGTGAGTGAAGTGGAAAAGGTCGTCAAGAACCTCGAGCAGAGCGGACGGGTAGGGAGATCGTACCTCCCTCTCGGTCTTGCGAAAGCACAATTGGGCGGGAGCAGAGGCTACGCTACGCTAGCGTGTCGACCTGGGGTTCCTAACGGTAGTCGAGGATATGCCACGCATGCACCCGCGCCTTCCACGGAGCCGAAACGTGTCGCTCTCATCGGAGCACGAGGATACACCGGGCAGGCGCTGACCTCCCTTTTGAACACACATCCATACCTCTCCCTCACACACGTCTCTTCTCGTGTCCTCAAAGGACACCCGCTGGAGGGGTACACCAAGTCCCCGATCACACACACAAATCTCTCGGTGGAGGATGTCAAACGGATGGAGAAGCAAAGCGAGGTCGATGCATGGATAATGGCGCTTCCAAACGGGGTGTGCAAGCCCTTCGTGGATGCTATCGAGCAGGGCACGAAGGAGAGGCAAGGAGAAGGTAGTGTGATCGTGGACTTGAGTGCGGATTACAGGTTCGAGGATGGTTGGACGTACGGATTGCCTGGTGAGGGGTCGTCTTCTTCTCCTTTGTAAAGAGTGGTTTGGGAATCTGTAATAACAAATTTCTTTTCTCATCTTCACCTCGCGGGTCGTCCGATCAGAGTTGTACGGACGCGCCGATATTCGCGCCTCCAAACGCATCTCAAACCCGGGCTGCTATGCCACCTCGACACAACTCCTCATTGCACCTCTCCTCCCATACCTCGCCCCGCCCGCCTGGCCCACCGTGTTTGGTGTCTCAGGGTACAGTGGTGCCGGGACGACCACTCAACCAAGCGAAGCCGGAGCTCGCCCAGTGACGTTGCCCAAAGTGACGCCCGAGAGCCTCGGAGGGAGTGTCCGTCCATACTCACTCACAGACCATATCCACGAACGCGAGGCAGGATGGCACCTCTCTAAACTCCTCCCCGCTCCCACCGGCGCTGGCTCGTCGACGCCACGCATGCAGCTCGCCTTCATCCCGACCGTCGGACCCTTCTTCAGCGGTATCATCAGCACGCTTTCTTTCCCATTGTCCACGTCGACGCTCAACGCGAGCGACATCGCCTCGCTCTACGCGTCGTACTACGCCAACGAGCGCCTCGTACGCATCCAAAAAGGTGTGCCAGCGCTCGGAGATGTGCAAGGGCAGCACGGGTGGGTCGTCGGTGGGGTACAGGTACACAGTGGACTGGAACGCGTCGTCGTCGTCGGGGGACTGGATAATTTGTTGAAAGGGGCGGCGACGCAATGTTTACAGGTGCGTTTCCCCCAGTTTTCGTTTCTCTCTTCTTCTCTTCACTTTGTTTGTTTGTTTGTCTAATATGATGCTATTGGAACAGAATTTGAACTTGACGCTTGGGTATGACGAGTATGCGGGTATTCCGGTGCAAGGGGAGGGCGCTTAGACCGTTGGTCGAACGCGTTAGCTGTGTGTCGGCTCAAAATGATTGGTTGTCGGACCTTCACACAAATCAAAATGTACGTTGCATGTGAATCATATATATATGTCTGTGTAGTCTTGTAGTTCTCTCAAGCAAGTGCGTCCTTGGTTGATGTTGTTAGTTTTTAGATCAGGCTCCTACCCACCGCCGCTTCGTGTGCATGCGAGGGCGGCTTACTAGGTCATGGGGAACTTGGTAGATTTCAGTAGTCATGGATATATCCAGGTGGCTATGCGCAAGTCAAACACCGCCAACCTTAAGCTCCCCCGCCATCATGGTTTGTGGAGAAGCGTGATCATGGGCTGGAAGTGATTATCTAAGATTTTCTGGGGGGTAAAATGGGGCAAAAATGTATTATAACCCATTATAATCCATTATCGCGCTTCTCCTGTTTCAGTGATGGCACTCATGGAGTATCGACATCAGGAGTAGAGGGAGGTTGTCGACTAGAAGCCCCAGGGGAGGACGTTGAACGAAGGACCCCACCCAGAGTCCACTGCACAGAGATGATACTTGTGAATTGAGGACCACCGCTCTCTGTCGGGACACCATCCGGATCGACGACGTTCCGGTGCCACGACCGATATATGAACGTCGCGATGACGAGCAGGTTACAGATGATGACCGCAAGTGCCGTCTTGGACAACCAGAATCAAGTAATCTGACCCCAACTTTGCATCGAGACGCTCTTACCTTGACATGGGCAAGAATCAGAGCAGTCGGGGTGTAGGGCAGCAAGATAAGAACAGAGTGTGCGATCGAGACGATGGTGATACAGATCGAGGAAGCAAACGAAGAGACGAGCAATACGCGTCGGCCGTGCTCTATCTGGACGCCTCTCAAAAAGCTGAGAGGCAGTGTGATAAGGAGGATATCAGAAATACCATCCGCTGAGGAATACCATGGGTATAGTGTATATTCGAGAAAATCGGGTCGGTGGACTCACTGACGAGCTGAGACGTCATATCATCTGGTTCCAAATAGCAGGTACGAGTATCACAGTCGTACCCTATCAGGACAAGGAGGGTAACCCAGATCGTACAAAATGCGACTGCGGTTGCGTAGGCAGTACATTTGAAGAGAACTTGATGATTTGTGATCCTGATGATTGAGGTTATCATGCTCATGCGGGCGGCCCTATGCCGCGATCAACCCGAGTATGAGGGACGGCGATTTGGAGGGATACCAACCATAGACCAGAGGTGAGAATGATGACTTCCATCCGGAGGGCCACGATGACTATGTTGGATAGAAGTGTTGGATAGAAGTGTTAGTTAATGGTGGAAGGGAACAAACGCACCACTACGTGATTGCAGCATCCATACGCACACGAGACAAACGATGTCAAGAATAAGGGCAATTATGGCCCAAACATCTTCCCACCAAAAGCGGGAGGTGTACCAACGATAGGATAACCTGAATACGCAGGTGATGATAGCAAGGGTATGAAGCACAGAGACGAGAACTGTGATAGGTAAATGGTTTGTGAAGCGAACGATTAAGAAATTATCGTGACTAACCTTTCTGGTCCAGCGTCCAGACATACGTTTCCATGGCTCTATCCTGGTAGGCGGGATATGATTTAGAGTGGTTTGCCGGTTACTGTAGCGAGAGGTACCGAAGGATGAAAAGCATTGCTTGGAAGGACAGGGATGTATCGATACGTCGCGTAATGGCTGCCGTACTATCATGGTTGGACTTATGGACGGTCCCTGTCCCGATTACGTAGATCAGCTAGCGTTTACTTAAGTACCTCGAGGAGCATATGGCAGTATCATTCATTATACCTGTATCTCGGCGGGAAATGAGGGCTCCCCTAGTAGTACAGATGCTCACCATATGCCATGATATCAGCGCCTGCTGACTAGACGAACCTGAAGGGAGATTTCATGGAAATGGCCGAGTTTGCCATTTACACGTAAATCCAGTGTGTGAGGCCCCACGGGCGCCCCCCGTGGAAAGCCACAGATCGTCGCCATAGCAATGAACATAGCATTGTCACGGAAGCAAAAAAAAAAACATGGCATTGTGTCTGATTTGACCGTTCGGTCTTTCAAAATCGCGTAGATATCATATTGATTGGTGCACAAAGATGCTGTTTCTGTCTGGGGAGGTCATGCGGGTGTGTTTTCAATATGTATTCGTCACATAGGTGCATCTGCAGTTATGCGAGCTTGAGCCTGTATTTGGGCGTCGTCGTCGTCGTCGTCGTCGGGGGATTGGATGATTTGTTGGAAGGGGCGGCGATGCAGTGTTTGCAGGTGCGTCCCGGTCTCCGTTTCCCTTCTTCTCTTCAGACACACTTTTTGCTGTTGGGACAGAATTTGAACTTGACGCTTTGGGCATGACGAGTATGCGGGTATCCCGGTGGAAGGGGAGGGCGCTTAGACCGTTGGTCGGACGAATCTGTATGTTGCCTCGGGGTGATTTGGTTGTCGGACCTTCACATGAACGAGAATGTACGTTGCATGTGAATCATGTATATATACGTATGTAGCCTTGTAGCTCTTTCAAGCAAGTGCGTACCTAGTTGATGTTGTTAGTTTTTGGATCAGGCTCCTACCCATTGTCGCTTCGAGTGAGAGGGCGGCTTACTAGGGCATGGGGAATTCAGTAGTCATGGATATATCCGGGTGGCTATGCGAAAGTCGAATACCGCTCGCTCACACTCAGGGAGTATCGACATCAGGAACAGAGGGAGGTTGACGACTGGAAGTCCCAGGCGAGGACGTTGAGCGAAGGACGCCACTCAGAGTCCGCCACCCAGAGATGATACTTGTGAATTGAGGACCTGAGCTCTCTGTCGGGACGCCATCTAGATCAACGTCGTTCCGGTGCCACAACCGATATATGAACGTCACAATGACGAGCAGGTTACAGATGATAACCGCAAGTGCCGTCTTGGAAAGCAAGAATTAAGTAATCAATCTGACCCCAACTTTGAATCGAGACGCTCTTACCTTGACATGGGCAAGAATCAGAGAGGTCGAGATGTAGGGTAGCAAGAGAAAAACGGAGTGTGTGATCGAGATGATGGTGATGCAGATCGAGGAAGCAAACGAAGAGACGAGCAATACGCGTTGGCCGCGTTCTATCTGGACGCCCCTTAAGAAGCTGAGAGGGAGTATGATGAGGAGGATATTAGAAATAACATCCGCTAAGTAATGTCATGAGTATACTGTATGCTCGAGAGAATCGGGTATAGTAGACTCACTGACGAGCTGAGACACCACAACATCTTCTTTCAAATAACAGGTATGAGAGTCACAGTCGTACAGTTTCTGGACAAGCACGGCAAGCCACATGACAATAAATGCAACTGCGGTTGCGTAGCCATAACGCTTGAAAAGAACATGATGCTTTGTGATCCTGATGATCGAGGTTATCATGCTCAAGCGGGCGGCCCTGTGCCGCGATCAACCTAAGAGTGTAGGGGATAGTGATTTGGAGGGGAACCAACCATATCCCAGAGGTGAGAATGATAGCTTCCATCCAGAGGGCCGCGATGACTGTGTTGGATAGAAGTATTAGTTAATGGTGGAAGGGAACAAACGCACCACTACGTGATTGCAGCATCCATACGCACACGAGACAAACGATGTCAAGAAGAAGGGCAATCATGGCCCAAACATCTTCCCACCAAAAGCGGGAGATGTACCAGCGATAGGATAGCCTGAATACGCCGGTGATGATAGCGAGGGTATGAAGCACAGAGACGAGAACTGTGATAGGTAAACGGTTTGTGAAGCGAACGATCAGCAAATTATTGTGACTAACCTTGCTGGTCCAGCGTCCAGACATGCGTTTTCATGGCTTTATACCGATAGCGGGGGTGGTGGGGTATGGCTTAGAGCGGTTCGCAGGTCACTGGTGAGAGGTGCCGAAGGATGAACCGCATTGTTTCAAGTTGAAGAGGAGTAAATAATTACACCGCCAGGGGTGTATCTATACGTTGCATAATGGCTGCCGTACTGCCATGGTTGGACCTACTGTGTCGACGTCCTTTCAACTTCTTTGTCTACAATGTTGCCGAACATGGTCAGCCGAGGCAGCGGCGATAGACCAATTGACAGTGCCCCTTCTTGGATGAATCGATGATCCCTGTACCGATTACGCAGATCACCCAGTGTTTACCTAAATTCTAAATGGGGTGTACAAACCCTTCGTGAGCGCCATTGAGCAGGGCTCAAAGGAGAGGCGAGGAGAAGGTAATGTGGTCGTGGAGTTGAGTGCAGATTACAAGTTCGACGTTTTCTTTTCCTCTGCAAAGAGTAAAGAGTGGAAGTTCATGAATTTGTAATGACAAATTTATTTTCTCATCCTCACCTCGCGGGTCACCTGACTAGAGTTGTACAGACGCGCCAATATGCACCTCCAAACGGATCCCAAACCCAGGTTGCTAGGCACCATAAGGCACGTCCCCGAAGGAAGACAAGTGCTGGACAAGTGTATTTGGACAGGGAACGACTATGTACACGGACGGGAATGCGAGACAAAACGAGCATGACTAGATACCACAGCTGGGGTAAAGGTGGATGGGATGTCTCAGAAAGATCCACGAACCTAACCGAAGTGGGAGCAGAACAAGAAGCAAAAGCATCCGGGATGGATGCTTTTCGGATCGCCCCGACGTCAGCCCGAAAACCCGTCCCTTACACCCTCGTACCTCAGATCTTCAGACCCGTCGACTGCTGCTTCACGTGATGAAAATGTATGTACGCTGCATAAGAATCATGTATATATAATAATAATATAAATGTAGCCTTGTAGTTATTTTGAGCAAGCGCGTACCAGTTGATGTTATTAGGTTTGGATCAGCCTCAGGGAGTACCGACATCAGGAGTAGAGGGAGGTTGACGACTGGAGGTCCCAGGCGAGGACGTTGAGCGAATGACGCCACTCAGAGTCCACTGCCCAGAGATGATACTTGTGAATTGAGGACCTGAGCTCTCTGTCGGGACGCCACCCAGATCAACGTCGTTCCGGTGACACAACCAATATATGGACGTCACGATGACGAGCAGGTTACAGATGATGACTGCAAGTGCCGTCTTGGAAAACCAGAATCAAGTAATCTGACCCCAACTTTGCATCGAGACGCTCTTACCTTGACATGGGCAAGAATCAGAGCAGTCGGGGTGTAGGGTAACAAGATAAAAACAGAGTGTGCGATCGAGACGATGGTGATACAGATCGAGGAAGCAAACGAAGAGACGAGCAATACGCGTCGGCCGTGCTCTATCTGGACGCCTCTCAAAAAGCTGAGAGGGAGTATGATGAGGAGGATATCAGAAATACCATCCGCTGAGGAATACCATGGGTATAGTGTATATTCGAGAAAATCGGGTCGGTGGACTCACCGATGAGCTGAGACGTCATATCATCTTGTTGCAAATAACAGGTGCGAGTATCACAATCGTACCGTATCAGGACAAGCATGATAACCCAGATCATACAAAATACAACTGCGGTTGCGTAGGCAGCATACTTGAAGAGAACTTGATGGCTTGTGATCCTGATGATCGAAGTTATCATGCTCATGCGGGCGGCCCTATGCCGCGGTCAACCCAAGTGTAGGGAATGGCGATTTGGAGGGATACCAACCATAGACCAGAGGTGAGAATAATAGCTTCCATCCAAAGGGCCACGATGACTGTGTTGGATAGAAGTGCCGGTTGATGCCAGTGGAAGGAACAAATGCACCATTACCTGATTGCACCATCCATACACGAACCAGACAAACGATATCAAGAAGAAGGGCAATCATGGCCCAAACATCTTCCCACCAAAAGCGGGTGATGTACCAGCGATAGGATAACCTGAACACGCAGGTGATGATGGCAAGGGCATGAAGCGCAGACACGAGAACTGTGGTGAGTAAACGGTTTGTGAAGCGAACGATTAGGAAATTATCGTGACTAACCTTTCTGGTCCAGCGTCCAGACATACGTTTCCATGGCTCTCTCCCGATAGCGGGATAGTGGGGGTGTGGTTTAGAGTGGTTTGCCGGGTACTGTGGCGAGAGGTACCGAAGGACGAACAGCATTGCTTGGAAAGATAGGGATGTATCTATACGTCGCATAACGGCTGCCGTACTATCATGGTCGGACTTACTGTCTAAACCCTCCTTGTGCATGAAGAAGTTGCCAAACGTGGTCAGCTGAGGCAACGGTGATAGACTGAGTTACACAGTGCCCCTTCTTGGACGATCCCTGTACCGATTACGTAGATCACTTACAGCTAGGTACCTCAAGGAACATATGGCAGTATCATTTGTTATACCTATATCTCTGCGGGAAATGAAGGCCCTCCTAGTACAGATGCTCACCATATGCCATGATACCAGCGCCTGCTGACTTGACAAACCTGAAGGGAGATCCATGGAAATGGCCGAGTTTGCCATTTACACGTAAATCCAGTGTGTGCATGTGAGGCCCCGGGTGCCCCTGTGGAAAGCCACAGATCGTCGCCATAGCAATGAACACAGCAATGTATCTGACTGTTCGGCCTTTCAAAATCGCGTAGATATCGTATTGACTGCTGCACAACTTGCTGTTTCTGTCTGAGGAGGTCGCACGCGGGCTTTTTTTCAATATGTATTCGTCATATAGGTGCACCCGCAGTTATGCGGGCTTGACTTGCGAACATCTATGGCTGTGTGAACGTGTTCATGACTTGTCCTCTCCACCATGGCGTGTGGCGGCGGTTGTCTGCCCGTGGCTCTTTAAATACTGCGTGAAATTGTTGTCTTGCAAGATTACATACCTCCAGTGAACCATGCGAGAATAGGCACCGTGTCCCTTGCTCAAGACACTTAGCAACGTTCACTCTTCTGTCGACTATCTAGGATAATATTGGAATCAACGCGACGTAAATAACAACTTTCAAATAGCTACTTACATTAATATTCTGCCTGTCGGATCACAGGACACACAGGACGTAGAAAGTGTGGTGCTATCACATTTGTGGTATTTCTGCTCGCCGAGGGTGAGGTGGTCTAGAACGTGCGAAGGCCTTTGTCTCGTATGATTCTTGTCGCACCCGCGTACATGCGTATAGCCGGTTGTTTGGTCGTCTACTCTGTCCATACTTAACCTCGCTTCTAGCATTCTGCCAATCATGTCTCCAGTTCCCAGGTCCGTCACGGTCTCAAAGTTCATATCTCTGACAGGCTTGATTGTGTTATCCTCATGCTTGACACGGTCACCACATCAGGGTAGGCTTGTCATGTGCCATCCTGCAGCTGATATCTCCGTTTTCAGCCCTCCGACGAGGAATCATTTGAAGGGAAAACAATACTTCTAGTAGTTTGGCGGGTGTTGAAAATCACTAACGCGATCCTCAGGATAGGTGCATCACAATTCACACAAAGCGTCACCGCAAGGGCGCGTGGGCTGGCCCGACTCACTTTGGTGGTTCGTAGAGCCCGCCCGCCTCCCAACACATCCCTCGAACAACACAGTGTGAATTCCTGGCACATCCTGGCAGAAAGTCAGATAGCCTTCCTGAGCCGTGGCACTTCCCGAGAAATGTGCGCAAACACTCTGTCATCCATTCAACACTATCTGGCAGCAGCATCTAGCAGAGGATCATGGGCTGAAACAAAGCCGTTGTCTCCGTCTTTATCGCGAGAGAGCTCGTGCTGTTGTATTGGCTGTCGCAGGGTTTTGTGACGCACGGGTATGATATCTAAATTCGTGAGTTAGTCTCCGGTGATCTGGGAGCTAGTTCGTAACAGCCCAGGCCCATAGTTGATCAAAGGACGGAGCCTTCCTATCCACACGGTCTACACACTTGGACTGACTTCAGACAGCATGTTTTGGCCTCGTTTTACAAATTTCACTCATGCGCTGGTGATTAGGCCACTCAGTTGCATGGCTAGGGTTACATGACCTCGCACGATAATGCGTTTCTTCGCGCGTTGCCCAAAGGTTGCCCTTCTCATATACCTCACACCCCACACTGGCGTGTTAGGTCTTAGCGGCTACGTAAGGCATGCGTGGTCCGAACTGGGCTTAGACTAGCACTGTGCCTGGATACAAGGATCGATTTAATCCCCGAAAGAACATCGCCATGGCTCTTGGTACAGATTGTTCAACCGGATATTTCTGTGCTTGCAGCTCTCCGATTCTTTGACCACTACTCGTGAATCTTTGTCCCCAACATACAGCCCACCTTGCACAGGTACAAGAGACGAGAAGGCAGCTGATGTTGACAGATCATGATTCGTCCAGACCTTGTGCTGAGGACGTACCAGATTACTACTTGATCCGATGATGTCAACGAGTGGAATGAACCGCATAGGCGCGAAGATCATTCTAGCCTTGTCCTCGAGTCCCCGTCCATCCACGAAAGCACTTGTTGCAAGAGTCGTTCACGTTAGCGTACTCAGAACTGAGGTATATAAACCCCTCAATTCATCTCGAATTCCTCAAGCACTCTGATACACGAGTTCTACATCAGTGGAGTGACAAATTAAGAAAATCGGATGGCATACTCTGGGAAATAGGTACGTCATGACAGGTTCGACGTGTATTAAAACTGAAATGAAATTAAACATAGATTCGGCCGTCAGCGCCTTATAGCATGATGGATCGCTAGCGCTGCATAAATAGGAGACCCTCTGTATCCACTGGCTCAGTTGTTTTCGCGGGCAAGGTGCTGCCAATTATGAATGATACGTCCTCTAAATGTAAATACCTAGATTACATGAATGATATCCGTGGTAGAATCGAGCCAGGTACTAATTACATAGCAAAGGCTTGGTCCGGGACAAATGGTATAGGAGGGTCCTCCGCAGATCCTGCAATAGATTCAACCAGATAAATCACGCCAAAAACGAGGAAGAGCGTAGCTCCTCCGAGAGTGACTGTCGGGCACATGTAAGAAAGCAATAGCAGAATACAGTACTCGAATACGAACCATGTTTGACGGATATTTTGGTCGAGACATACCGACCGGCTATGATAGCAAGACTTGTGCAAGCCGTGTGACCAATGACTGTTCCTATTGTCACGAGATAGACGTTCTTTAAAAAGAATGAGGAAGCGTGAGTCTTTCTGTGCCTAGGGCTTGGGGTACACCCACGTGCGTTGCGCCCAGCGCTATGGTTGCAAACTGACTCCTATCGCCCCATTCCCCCAGGAACGTAAGGAGAAACGACTGGGCGAAGACCGGTCCCAAAACGAGGCCGAAAAAGTTGCGTGCCCTATCAGCAAGGTTGGATCTTGTTGCCTTTCGAGGGTGTACTGAGGCACGCGCTTCGCCTTCTTCGAGACGCTCCAAGGGAATGGAATGGCCGTTTGGTTTTGTAGTCCCCATTTCTGTAGCGTCGGTCTCGATCTCCTCCGCAGCTTCTCGCATTTCCTCCTGCATTTTTTCACTCCCACTCTGCATCTCTCGCGCTTCCATCATCATCTTGGATCCAAATAGCAAGAAAAGCACGCCCGCTGCGATCTGAATCCATTTCTTAGGGACGAGTTTGGGGAGAAGGTGACCCATCTCGGCGGAGAGCAAGGACATCAACAAGAGGGAGCTGAAAGCACCTGCGAACACCACAAGGCGAGGATGGCGCATCGCCAGAATGGCCGCAATGAGAAACGTTTTGTCGCCTATTTCCGAGAATATGATCATGGCGAATGAGCGTAGGAGTGTGTCGGGTATTCCGTTGGTGCCATCGTCAACCGCGGACATTATGTCCTGGGTGCAAACCTCGTCAGAAAGCGTAACAAAGGATGCGCACAGAGAGAGCCGTTGCGAACTGCTTCAGCCGGGGTGGTTGGGCGTTTCTGGACGACGCCGGGGGTTGGGAATTTGCAACGCTTCGTCGACGACCAAAAGTAAATGACCCCGGTCCAACGTGGAAATACTTAAACGGTGTAGTATGACCTGTACACGTGACGCGTGGTAGACTTGTGCGCAGTTTTACTAAGCGTAGCCTCTCATCTTTTCGTCACGATGAGCAGGGGTAGCATCATATCAACCAATATTGAGAGTCCGACAAATGCACACAACACGCATTCACGCTCCGATTCGCATAGCGCGCTTACTCCGCTTTTCCCAAGGCCGTGGGTGCCAGGTGCCAGACTGCGTGTACACCGTCGGTAGACACAAGAGTCTCACTAGACCGGTCGCCCACGTAATGACACCTGGTGGCACTGTTCGATATCAAGGCACAATCGATAAACAGCGCGGTCACATCGGTTGGAGAGTTTGATCGATATTTGATCCTTGTCATCCCCAGACCGGGCAGTCCATCCCTTGCCGGGTGTCCGCTCGCCGCTATCTGATCTGTTGCGGGGCTATCCAACATGAAATCGTGCCTCTAAAAGTTACAGGTATAGGTCGTCAGACCAGTCCTTGTATTCCTCCACAGTCTCTATCAAACTCTTTCCCTTCCCATTCGCTATGTCAAGCGTGAGCCTGTGGAGAGGAAGTCGGATTGGGGGATCTTCCAATCGAGATGCTTTCTCAAACGCAATGCAGGCTTTCTGGGGATCGCCGGTGACGAGAACCCTTGATTGGAGAATCACGCGCCATTTAGATCCCGACAGTTCAGGGTTTGTGTACGCAGGATGGGGAGGGGCTACATTGGTGCTTGCGAAAAGCTCTGTGCGGAATGGTCCGGGTTCGATTAGGGTAATCTATTTGCATTCAGCTGCTGCATATGGAGAGATATGGACATGTGCATGAGGGCAGTTAGTCTTACCTTGATGTTCCAGGCAGGGTCTAACTCTTCTACAAGAGCTTCGGTCAATGCCTCGAGAGCGAATTTCCTGATGAAGTTTGAATTTGGAAGGTAGGCCGATCCTAGAAGGGGCTTACGAGGCACTGTAATGTCCGTAACCCGCCATACTCGCGATGCCCAATCCAGATGACACTTGAAGGAGCCTGCCACCTCGAGGCTGGTTAACATCTCTGAAGAATCGCACTGCCTCTCGGGTGACTTGCGCAGCACCCCAGAAGTTGATTTCAAATATTGCTCGTGCATCCTCATCATTGACGGACTCTAGCTCCCCGGTGAGCATCCTCCCTGCGTTGTTGAAGACGACGTCTACGCGGCCGAATGCCTCCTGAGCTTTGGCAAACACTGCGGATATATCGGCATGGTGAGTGACGTCCAATTTGGCGACGACGAGATGAGTGGACGGGTATTGGTCAACGAGATCAGATAATGCCTCGGGCTTGCGGAGAGTGGCGATGACTCTATCCCCTTGTTTCAAGAGATACTCAGTCAAGAGGCGACCGAAGCCGGTTGAAGCACCTGTAACTGAAGACGAGTTCAACTTCAGGTAGTGTCCGTGTAGAGGTGAACTTACTGAACCAGACTTTGGATTCTGCCATGATGCAGATAGAATTGGTGAAAAAAAGGGCTGGTCTGCGTCTACGATGACTGGGCGCCTTTTATCAGCTAAAAGGTGACTTACTTCAGCATGCTAATTTGCTGAAGGTGCTCCACAGCTCCTGTCGGTCATACGAACCTGTCAAACTGCATCTACAAGGACAGTGCGTAGCGCTATCGCTTGATGATCGATATTACACGCCGCCCAACGCCGAGAACTGTGATTGGAGGACGGCTAGCAAGAAAGGAAATTAAGGGTGAAAAACATGCCGACTGCATATGTACATATACCCCAAACCAACACTGTTCCTGAACTAGTCAAATGATTAATGGAGCAACAAAAAGGTGGAGGCTTGCCTCGCTAAGTGTAGTCTCGACTTTCGGATTCGGAGCCATTCTACAACAAGTAACGGGAGTGACGACGATACGGAGACAGGCCACGCAAGCCATGGGCCCGCCAGATCCGCGAAGCAAGGCCGCGCCAGAATGCAATAGCCGGGCCAAAAGCCCAGAATACATAGGCATGTAAGCTCGAAGGATTTCTGGAGGTCCCGTGTTCAATCCACGATCCTGTCGGTGTTGGGCTACAAGTACTCCGAGGTTTCTGGATCACCGGACATGCTGGGAAGCAGAAGCGGTTTGAATCTACCGACTCGGAGTACTTGGGAGCTTTTCGTCGAAGAGTGCGCGAGTCGTTCATGCCTCCGTTGCCCGCCTCGGGGTTTGCCGAGCGAATTTGCCGCACGTCATGTGCGTTCGACCGCGCTTTGCTCCTTGTCGTGTCAGGATCGTCGTCTTCTTTGGTGGCTTGAGCCCAAGCAAATCATAACATCTCAGGGTGCACGCATATGGCCATATGCGGACGGGCGCGCTCTGGCAAGTGACACGTCCAAGCCATCGAACGGCTCGCAACATTTGTTGGTATCGCTCGTCGGGTCGCACGAGCAGCCGCAGTTCGCTTGAATGGCGTAGTGGGACTGCTCTCTATATGATGATTGTGCACGGTCCGACCGGATCGTGGTGGTGTTCTTTCTCCCCGAACTATCGCTTCTCTGGATCGGTAAGGTTCTGACACTTATATGGATTCTGACGCTACCCACCATATCACGGTGAGTGCATCCGGGAAATGATGTGACTATTCCGAGGGTGGTCCGCAAGGTAAAGGATGCCGCCTGAAAGACCGGGAACCCGTAAGCTGCGTTGACGTGGGGGGTACAGCGTCCAAACTCGTTCCATCGCTTTAAAGGCTGCCCATTCTGATCGTCACGTCCGCCAACGTCACCTTTCTCTCCCCTCGTTGTTGTCACACCCCGCCCATGGCACCGCCGACGCCGACGTTCGCGACCCTCAGAGCCCTTCATCTCGTCATCGCCGACGCCTTGGATGACATCCAGCGCGTCTTTTCGCAAAACAGCTTGCCTGATTCCCCTTCCTCTCCTGCTTCCCAATGCTCCTCCCCCGTCTATCCAAGTTCCCCAGATCCCTCTCCAGCCACCTCTCCGTTCCCCACTACCCCGCCTGCCTCTTTCCCCCCAACGCCCCTCTCGGCCACATTTCCTTCCCCCCCGCATACCGACACCGGCCTTCCTTTTGTGGACTATCCTTCTCCGGACTTGCCTCTTGTCTCCAATTCACCCAGCGAGCAGCTCGCACTCCATCCAGATGCAGCTGCAGCTGCTTCTAGGATCGTTGCTGCATGTGGACAAATGTCCAGTATCGTTCACAAGCCATTCTTGTCCCTTTGCGATGCGATAATGAGCGTGTGTGCCTTCATATTCTTGCTGTGTCTTTGTGGCACTGACGCTCACCCGTTACTGGTTTCCGGTGCATATATGCGCATCTTGTATTATCCGAACCACCGTTTTCATTCGTATTAGTACAACCTCCCAGCATGTATGCGCCTTGTTGAACACCTCCACATCGCGGAAATTCTTCGGGAAGCTGAAGAGAACAGACAGTGTTGTCTCGTCAGTGGACAGGAGGTTGCAGTTCCGCTTTCTCCTCCCAAGGTAGACCTGAATCTTGGAGCCAGTGGACCAGCTTCGACGACGTTGACACGCGACGCCCTTGACACTCGCAAACCCGCGGCCGAAATGGAGTGGATGCGTGGCTCTCGCGCACACAAAGGCACCGGTATGTCTTCCTTCTCCCCGCGCCGAGCCCTGTGGTATTGATCTAGTCATGACGCTGCCTGATCTGGCTGTTTCCGCATCAATTTCTTTCTCCTCACAGAAGGCTTGCACGTCGCCGACATCACAAACGTGATATGTTCCTATGCGGGTAACAATTATGTTGATCCCAGTGAGCTGGGTATGTTGTCAACAAATCGGGGCTGATGTCCGTTTTTGCCCATCTCTACTAATCCTAACACTACTGTCGGGCAGTGCATGTCCTCCGATTGCTCTCGACACATCATATCTTCCGAGAGACGGCTCCAGATACCTTTGCGCTCACCAGGGTAGCAAGCCTTCTCGACAGTAGAAAGAGTGTCAAGGCCGTGTTCTCAAGGTCGGTGTTCCGCTCCTCGGGTGCTCCTTTGATCCGGATCTGATCTGCCGCAGCCCGGAGACTAAGTACAACGATACCGGTGGAACACCTGCATTTGTCGCATTAATGTAAGTCGCCTCGAGAGGTCTAGCAGCATGTATGCGCCTCGATGTGTCCGGTTTCTACGAGCGATTGTTGACGATATCTTGTCCGATCATCAGTACTGATGAACTCTTCAAATCCGCTGCTTACCTCACCGAGGCATTCACCGGTGTTCAGCTCCCAACACTGGCGTCCACTCCAAACCCATCTTTCCCTGCCGACGCAGTCTCATCTGGGACAATCACGATTCCATCAACATCCAGTCATGTTATGAATGATCTCGCTCTTTGTGTTCCCGCCACGCGTTCTTCAAGCGTCCTCACACACATCGTATACCCAGAGGATGAGGACGTTCAACTACCTTCCCGCTCGCTTCCATCGACGCAATCACTGGAAAACGATGGATTGCACTCTCTTTCAACAGGTGGCCCAATGTCTTCCCAACCGCTTGCGGCTGAGCCTTCGGCACCTCCTCGCCTGAGCCCAGTCGAATCTTCAACACAAATGGAAAAAGGCTGTCTGCATTCTAGAGACACAGCTAAACCGGAGAAGCTCCTCGCGTTCAATTTGGCTTTCCGCACCCACGCGCCGCTCTTCAAATGGCTGGAGAATGAAGGTGAAGATCCGCTCGGAGGAACAGGCGAAGCGGCTAGCATACATACCCCGACGAGGATAGGAAGCGTAATGCGCGGTGACGCGCAGCTTGCGGTACCCAGTAATGTACCCAACGGTGTACCACGAAAGTCGTTTAGACTTGAGCGTTTCTCAAAGGCGATGATGGCAACGACGGGGTGGGAGGCACCTAAGGCAATCTTGAGTGGTAAGTTCTTGACACGTACTTCATGCGTGATCGATTCGATAGTTGACCTCGCTGTCAGGATTCGACTGGTATTCCCTTGCAAAAGGCTCTACTATAGTCGACGTTGGCGGCGGAATCGGAAGCACTACAATGATTCTCGCTCGTGCCCTCAACGACCCTAGGGTTGATTCGCTTTTGAAGCAGGACGGTGCTCATAACGAAGGACTGCAACCTACCTCAGATGCGACTCCTCGCCACAGGTCCAAGCTTCCAAGCGATCCTTCGTCCTCGGCCAGCGATGAACCACGACATAATACTGCAACTAAGAACGACGCGAACCTCCGCTTCATTGTGCAGGATAAACCTGTAGTTACTGCCCTCGGTATTGAGGCATGGCGTTCCAAGTGTCCTGAAGTGATTGAGAGCGGCCAGGTCGTATTTCAAGGTGTGTATATGTGTTTTCGTGTCCTAACCGCGGGGTTGTCGGACTAATGTCACCGGTATTTGACACAGATCAGGACTTTTTCGAGCCACAGCCGCATTTAGAACCCCCTCACCCAACTAGACATCCTGCTGTCTATCTTTTGCGTGTTGTCCTCCATGATTGGCCGGACGAGCTGGCACGGCGCATCCTGATCAACCTCCGAGTTGCATCAAACCCGGGGACACGGTTAATCATTGCCGAGCATGTCCTTCCGCTGGCATGTGTCGATGAAGACGTCCTTAACCATGTGAACACCGAGGCATCCGAGGGAAGCAGCACAGAAGAATGGACACTTAACTCAGTACTCGCAAATATTGAAGGTGCCGAGCGCGCTCTTGTGCCCCCTCCCCTTTTATCCAACTTAGGAAAAGCAAATGCCAATGCTTATTGGATGGACCTCATTGTAAATCGTACTTCCCTGTCGTTCTTTGTCGGCGTTTCTCACTATTTCTAGATGCATATCTCGCTCAACGGAAAAGAGCGTACCCTTCGCGAGTTCTGTGCGTTGGCTCTCTCCGCAGGCTGGCGTATTGTGCGCATGACCCGTCCTGAGGGCTCATTATTCGCGTATCTTGTCTGCGAGCCAATCACGCTCCCGGATGATGCTCATGCAATTTACAACGCTGTAGTCCTCTCTTCCGAACTTTCCACGGTGGTCGCTGTCCCCTCTGACGAGCCAGTCCATCACTCTCATTTGGATCCATCTCGTTATAAGCGGCTGCCGGTACGGCCAGTGTCACTATTACCATCCCCTATCCTCGAACGTTCGTCTTCACGCTGCGGCACACCGACCTTCGGATCCCGCATACTGTTGCCAAAGGATGAAGAGCTTCAAAGTCCAAGGCCTAGAGGTGCTGGGGCAGCTAAGAAGTGGCTCAAATCCAAAGGGTTAGGGGTACGTAGCGTCATGATGCAGAAGGCGGAGAAACAGAGAGGAGAACAAAACTCAGCACAAGGTGCCTCAGCGCGAGACAACAGCGATGGACAGAGCGGGGCCTCTTCTTCTGCGTCTCATATACGTGTATGGTGGAAAAAGTCCCCCCCGAACTCCACCAGTAACAGTAGTATTGCGGTCCACGAGCTGAATGGCGAAGTACCAGAACGCCACGCCACCGGACGAGGGCGGCAAGGGACCCTCAAATCAAGCGACAGACCTTCTACGCCAAGTCCTCGCGTATCGCCAAGTCATCAAAACTGGCCGAGTGCAGAGCCTGCTGCCCCGCCGATACCAGAAGTTAGTCCACCTGTACCCCGCACCCGTCGGCCGAGTGTACCAAGTATTACCCGCAAACTATCGTTTGCTACGTTTGGTCGCAGACCAAGTATCCCGGACATCAGCGAGCCTTTACCGACGCCGCCACCCAGCGCAATACTGACGGAACTTGCTCCCGCACCAACCTTGCACGGTGATACCAGGCGGTGTCTGAAGCATTTGCCTAGCTCACCGGCGCTCGGACGCAGCGAGGTCACCACCAGGATGACAGCGGGGCAGCCACCCATCCCCCGACGCCCAAGTCTCAGTTTCGCGGGTAAGGTACCACTTCCACAACCTGTCCTAAAGTCCGCCTTTCCGCATCGTCCTGACATCGCAGAATCGCCCAAGTCGAGCATCCTCAAGTCGAGCACAGGTCCGTACACGAGTACGCAGGGTTCTCCCGAGACGAGATGTACAGCAGAGTCGACGTCGATACCCCGACATCAGCGCAGGGTAACGGTGTCCAATTCGCCGCCTGGCGCGTCATCGAGCACCCAGGTGCAGAGTTCTGGCAGTGCGAGCGTTGCGCCCGATCCCGCCGACGCTGAAGTGAAGCGTATTCCGAGCGTGCCCAAGTTGCCTCGTCGTCTTAGCATCCCTATGTTGCGTCGCAAGCAAAGTCAGTCCGTCATTCGAGACGCGGAGAACGAGGGTTAGATGGGTTGTTGATGAGCGCCAGGCTTTCTTTGGTTCGTGATGGCCGTGGTCGGATTCGCAGGTATTACGATGGTGCCTGTCTGCTATGATTTTACTCACGTCCTGTACGATAGTTGTGACTTGTGTTAATCATACCTAGCTTCGAATACATAAGTAATTCGGATACTAGGACTTTACCTAGCTAGGACCAGTGTGAGATTCTTCTCCCATGTGACTTCGGGTCTGCGGGCGAAACGAGCTCGGACTGAGCCGAGTCGGGCCCTTCGGGTTCCCCCGAGCTGCCATATCCTACCCCCTGTCGGTATGCTGCCATCCTCCATCGGGCTCCATCTCTCTATCTAACCTCCATCAGCCCTACCACGCGTCGGCCCCCCCTCCCGCGCGTCGCACGCTTCCCTCGTTTCTTTTCCTTCTGCACTTCCGCACCTGCTGCCACTTGGTAGACCCGGTCCCCGATCGGATACCCGATTTGGGTGTCGGACTCAGAGTCCGAACGAATTTCAACACTGGCAACGTCTCCTTGGTTTCTTCCCACTCTCGCTTTCACGACCACGGGCCACGAACTTTGGGAGTTTGCTGTCATGATCTTGACTCCAATTTATTCCGGCTGTTGTATCGCCTTCCAAGACTACTACATAGTAGAGACATTCAGAGTTTGCATCAGGGAAACCCTCGGGACGCGCTCGTTTCGTCACAGAAGTGCCGGTCGTCTGCTCAAGTCTCGTCGAAGCCCGTCGCATCTTGCAAATTCCATGGAATACCGCTTGCTCGCCAACACATTCCTTCTCACCTACATATGCCGAAACCTTCCGGACCCGTACTTACGACGTTCTGAATTGGGCTTCTAGTAATCGGGCTTGTAAGCACTACGTGACATTGTGTCACGACATGTCACACTTTCTACTAAAGCATACAGGGCCCGAAGACTTCTAACACAACCACCCATCAGATGAGTTATGGCTTCTACTGAGTTGGCTGTGAAAAACCTCATCGAAATCGCGTCCGTCTCACAACACCTCAGTGTTGCTGTTACCCATTGCGATGTCAAAAGCGTCAAGAATACCGACGTCTGTCGTGCACGTTTGTCCAGGGAGATGCAAAGAATCGTTGTCGCTTCTGAGACGATCTTAAAGACGTTCAATTTACCGCTTCTGAACGGATCTACTCTAGACGTCCGTTTGCAAGACTGGCTTTCTGGGACAGAGCCGGTGACGTGTTTGAACACGTTGCATCAGATGGAGAAGTTACTCGAGACCGATTCGGATCACCGGGGAAGAGATGTCTTCCAGTGGTTCAACGGATTCTCGTCTATTCCCACCCAAGACAGGATCAACGATACCATCACCGTTTTCGATAAGCAGAAAGGATATTTCCATTTCTTGCTCGCCACAGATGTATGGTGAGTGCCCTCGTATGCAACACGACTCTAGGCATTCGCTTGACCGTATCCTTAGGACCCGCGAGCTCACCGAGACAGAGAGAGAACGGCGCGAGATCGGAACTCCTTCCAGTACGGGGCAGCACACGGGGCCAGACACACAGAAGAAGCCCAAGAAGCCCAAGAAGCCCGAGATGTTCGAAGAGGAAGTCGACTGTATGTTGATCATTGTGGTAAATAGACTCTGGTCATAACGAGGACATTGTACATTGCAGCACGGAAACTTGACACTCTCGTGCGATGGCTCGATGCATTTGATTGCGCGAGACAACACGAAGAGATGTTCTCTCTACGTCAGCCTGATACATGTACATGGTTGCCTAGAATGGATGCGTACAAGGCATGGCGGCGTGGGGAGGACAAGTTCCTGTGGTTACAAGGGAAAGGTATGCTATTCAATATGACAAAAATTTTAACTGTTGTCAGACTATGAGCACAGCGGGTGCAGGAAAATCGGTGTTAGCGTGCGCTTCGT
Source organism: Rubroboletus pulcherrimus (assembly GCA_038091165.1). Taxonomy (NCBI): domain Eukaryota; kingdom Fungi; phylum Basidiomycota; class Agaricomycetes; order Boletales; family Boletaceae; genus Rubroboletus; species Rubroboletus pulcherrimus. The sequence goes on from JBBPNY010000012.1 coordinate 25,942, forward strand.
GCATACCTTGAAATGATTTTGATTCTGATCACCGTGACAGTGCTTCGATAATCGAGGATCTCAAGGTCTCCATACAGGGTGACGAACACCTGGCATTTTTCTACTGCGATTTCAGAAACGAGCGGTCGACGAGTGCCGCAGAAGCTATGCGCTCCCTTCTCTCACAACTGCTCCGGAAACTTCAGGAAAGTACAGGCAGAGATCCCACCACAGTGATCAATGACTTGATTTCAGAGAAAGATGAAGGTTCCATGATCCTCAACAATGTCATTCGCCTGGCTCACTTTGTGTCGTGTGTCGCGGGGCTGTTTAATCGACAGCCATTCATCGCCATCGATGGGTTGGATGAGTGTAAAGACATTGAAAATTTACTCCCTGCTTTCTGCCAGCTGGGCAAGGATGGGATGCAACTCTTCGTTACCAGCCGCCCGCTCCAGGTCATCGAGGACGGCTTGCCCGGTGTTACGTTGATCTCTATGGATAAAATGGCAAAGGCTGTATCGGCGGACATCGAGCTTCATGTCATCCGAGAGGTAGATAGCCACAGACGATTAAGGATTCTGGCTGTCAAATTAAAGAAGGATATCTGCTCAACGTTACACAGTAAGGCTGATGGAATGTGAGATGCACTCTTTCATATAGTCAGTTCCAAACTCACCGTCTCGTGTCTTAGGTTTCGTTGGGTTCAATGTCAAGTCGACACCCTCAAAGAATGCGCGACGGCTCAGCAAATCCGAAAAGCGCTCGACAGCCTCCCAATAGGTCTTGAAGCGACATATGCAAGAATTCTCTACGCAATCGATCAAAGAAAATCAGAAGGGAAGCTCGCCCAGCGTGCCTTGGCTTGGCTTGTAGCTGCCCTTCGGCCTCTAAAACTGATTGAAATTGTGGAAGCCCTTTCAGTTGATCTTGACCGGCGAGTATTGGATCATGATATCCGACCCGTTCACGGAGCCGCGTTGCTGGGTGCTTTAAGCAGTCTGGTGACATACAAAGAAGAGACTGACATAGTTATTCTTTCTCATCTTAGTGTCAAGGTATGTGACATATCTGTCCTTTTTCTTCACTGGAGTGCCTTATCGTGCAGGAATATCTCATGGGAGAACTTACCAGCACAACGCTGTCTGCGTACCATGTTGGATTGCAGAAATCCCATGTCCAGGTATTCCGACTCTGCATGTGCTACATTACCGCCTCCTTCAAACACCAGAGGGTACTTGCTGACAAGCAGGAACCCCAATCCATGATATGTGACAAAATTGCCTTGTCGAAATCGCAACCACTCCTCGATTATGTACTTGTCTGCGGTTTCAACCACCTCACTCATCTGGATCCATTCAATAATGAGGTCCTAGATGCTATGATTGCTCTCCGATCAGATATACAATGCTACCCTTCGGAGTGGGAACACATATGCAAGCTGGCTTCCACGTATCCCCGTTATAAACCATGGCTCACATCGAAACGCGACTTTATCATTGGCATCCTGGTCCTTTCACTTCCTGAACAATTTCTAGGTGCTTTCTTTGATCATATTTGCTCCAAGGCAAGGGATGGACCAGACATGCTCATATATGCCACACACTTCCGCAAGATCGACCACGCTAGAAGCTTGCTGGCACGACGTGTCGACGTAAATACCTCAGGTTGGGATGTTGATAGGTCTCGGAGAGTCTCGCCACTTGAGGTTGCTCTCATCCAGGGACACCATGTACTGGTTGATCTGTTCCTGATGAACTGGAATGCCGCTGTGCCTAAGAAGTTGTTTTCGAATATTTTCGATGGGCAGCACTGCCCGTACCAGCCAGCCCTTGTTGCAAAGCTCTTACAAACTGATGAATTCGTCGAATGGGCGGCCAGCGTCGATGATAAAACACCTCTTCTATGCGTATTGGACCAAGATCGATATCGACGACACCGGATAACGCAGAGATATCTTCTCGTTGTGTTACGCAGACTCGTACAACTCGGATGTGACCTCGCCGCGACCGTTGCGTTCGGACAAGTTCTTCGAGCCCTCGCCTGGGCTGCATCTAAAGGCTATGCCACGGTACTAGAATATTTGCTATCGCTTGAGGTGCTGATGCCTTCAAGGATCTTGTTTTCGGAGAGGACAGTAAAACTGATCCAGGGTCTCAGCCGCCAAGGCATCGATGTGGATGTTGTTGCAGCTCGTGGGGATGCTATGTTGGATCATGTCCTCGGCTGTTGCATGGGCGGCTCTAGCTGTTGGGCACTTGAATGCAAACTATGCTCCGTGTTTCGATTCACATCAACCCAGGACGAGAACGTGAGTTCACAATCCCATGATAACTGGACACACCGCGATGTTCTCACCGACAGGAAATAGACATACATTTTTTTGGAAAAACGGGCATCGGAAAAAGCTCACTCGTCGACATGATCATGGGCATTCCGAATCGTGCTACCAAAGTATCAGGCAGTTTGGGTGCAGGCACCAAGGAGACGAATTGTTATCTTGCACTGCTAGGGACTGGCTCGCGTTGTCGACTCTGGGACACGCAGGGGATCAGCGATGCCCATCCTTGTTCCGAGCTCATCAATCGTGTTTGCCAGTCTTCAACCAAATCCCCGTTACCCCCGATCCTAGTGTGGTGCATGGACGCCTCCGACTTGGGCAACCCATCATCCTGGAAACGAGTTCGCAGCATTTACATGGAGTGTTACCGTAGAAGGGTCAAGCCAATGGTGGTAATCACACGAGCGAACCCAGACTTTGCGGTTGACTGGGAGGGGAGATGCAAGAATCAGCTCCGTCAGTTGTATTTCGAAGAAGGGTATGAAGAGACCAATTACATCCTGGGGAGAGTACGGAATCACCATGGAGTCTCTTCCCCCGAGTACAAGGAAGACTCTCTGGCTCTGCGGGACGTCATTTACCGGTGTGTACAACGCCCTCTGGTAGATTCGGACGTTGGCGCTATGTCCATGCCCGAGTACTCGGATGAAATTTTCGAATACATGTCCGTCCTTGAGGTAAGGATTACATTTTCTCCGCGCGTGCGTTTTATCGACTGAGTGTTTATTTCTGACAGGACGACGTTAAGCCCGACCCCGACTACATCGATAAGCAGACCCATTTTACTTGGCACCGGAGAGAAACCCTCGTCGACTGGCTCATTCGAATGCATTCACGTTGCATCATGCTTCCCGAAACACTCTGGATCACCATCAATATCGTTGATCGTTTCCTCGCGAGGCGAGTCGTGTCGCTCAACAAGCTTCAGCTCGTCGGTGTCACCGCCATGTTCATCGCCACAAAGTATGAAGAAACTTTGGCACCATCGGTCGATGAATTTGTTCTAATTACGGACCGGGACAATGGATACACTGCAGACGAAATCTTCAGACACGAGCGTATCGTGTTGCAACAACTGGACTTCAAGATTTCGCATTACTGTACGCCGTGTGCCTGGTTGCGAAAGATAAGCATGGCCGGCAACCTCGACGGTCGGACGAGGGCACTAGGCAAGTTCCTGGCCGAGGTCACGCTATTTGAACGGCGCTTTTTGAGATACAACCCGAGCCGCGTTGCAGCCGTGGCAATGTACAGTGCGAGGACGATGCTCGAAGGTCATTGGGTAAGTGTATCAATCGTGCCGTTGAACAAGCTCAGTCGCTGAGCATGATTACTACGTGTCTGCGCTTAGGATACAGCGTTCGTGTACCATTCTGGATTCGCCGCAGAGTGTCTAGAAACAGGGCATCATTGGATCTGTAGGAAGCTTCTCGAAGATGACTTTGTGACGCGATACGTTTACAAGAAGTATTCCGACGGAAAATTCCTCGGGGCGTCTGTCTTCGCGCTTCGGTGGGCCAAGGACAACTCGAGTGAACTGGAACTCGAAGGTGACTCGGAGAGCGACGGGTCAACGGATAGTCGAGGTGAAGACGTCAACTCGAGTGAACTAGAACTTGAAGGTGACTCGGAGAACGACGGGTCAACGGATAGCCAAGATGAAGAAGACGTCAACTCGAGTGAATCGGAACTCGAAGGTGATTCGGAGAACGACGGGTCAATGGACAGCCAGGATGAAGAAGACGTCAGCTCGAATGAATTGGAACTCGAAGACTCAGAAAGTGACGAATCATTGGATAGTCAGGATGAAGAAGAGGAACTCGAAAGTGACTGGGAGAGCGACAGTTCAATGGACAGTCAAGATGAAGAAGATGTCAACTCGAGTGGATCGGAACTCGAAGATGACTCGGAGAACGACGGGCCAACGGATAGTCAGGATGACGAAGACGTCAACTCGAGTGAATCACAACTCGAAGGTGACTCGGAGGACTGCGGGTCAATGGATAGCCAGGATGATGAAGACGTCAGCTCGAGTGAATTGGCACTCGAAGGTAACTCGGAGAGTGACGGGCGGGTGGATAAGTCAAGTTGAAGAAGACGTCATGACACTACTGCAATGCTAACGAAGGAATCTGAATCGTAGCCTACGGAACGGTTCTAGTGATCAGTGCCGGCTGGGCTTGAGAAGGCTCGGGCTTTGCAAGATTCTGAACCCCAGCCCGTGCACGCCTGGGGCCCCCCGGGCCAAGCCCCGGCTTGATATTGTAGTATTGGTGTGAAGACAATATTCTTGCCGGCGTCCCGGTGAGAACGTAGCCGCGTTCTCGGTAATACGGGGTCCGGATGTAGCCCGTTTTGACCTGGAAGCCGGGTCACAGCCTCAGTATCCATTTATGGTCACCGCGGAAGCATCGTAGCTAAATTTTATTGCCGGGATATGCCGGTCACGATTACAAAGCAACGGCCCGGCTCGGTCCATTGAGCGGAACCGCTCGCTACTCCTCTGAATTCCGTCGCATTATACCTCACATTAACACTAGGGGTCGTCGACGACGACTTAGACCTTGCTTGCGTATATAAAACTTCACATCCTACACTTTCAAAGCTGAATTCATCCAAATTGTTGTCCGATGAAATTATCGTCACACCAAGCCCTTCGGATGACTCCGGATCTAGATTCATGCTTGTTCCTGTTTAGAATCTCAGGATCCGGAATACGGCCAAACTCTAACATCCTGGCAGTGTGGTCTAGTAAGTCACATCGTTTTTCGTTTCTCTCTTTTGTTCCCTTAGTCATGGATGCTGAGATGTAGACAAAAAGGAGGCCGACCAATCGTTGAGAAAAGCTTTCATCCAGTTCCGTAATGTGAACATGGCGACGGAAGCCATGGATGCCTTCAAGAGCCAGAACGATAATACTCAAATCACATATGCTAGACACAGACAACCCCCGACCAACTCATACACACTCGTATCTAGACTATCACATCACCGGGAACACTAGATGTGACATGTAAGTTCTGGATGACTACGTAATGCTATTCACTCAATGATGTCTTTTGTCGGTGGAGCAGACAAAATTACAATATCCCCCCTCTGAGCTGTTCCACTCCTTGGAATCGTCCGTCAATCGCTAGGCCTCCTTCTCGGATGCTCCCCGTCCTTCCCGGTACAGTTGAATGGTGAGGAATATGTGTAGACATTGATGAGAGTGATCTGCTGCATTTGACCCTTGACCGCCAGCTGCATATGGCCAAGCTTACTGGTGCTCATAGACTTGGAGCTTCTCGACTGTTTGCTCCACAGGTGTCCCAGACATTGCCTCGGTAAATCCCATTTTTGCGTGAGGATCAGGATTTTGGTTATTGCTGGAGTCTCCAGTGTGGCTGCGATCTGCACCGTAGTCTGGTCACCAGCCGTCTATGAGGCTGGTCACCAGACTATCTGCACCGGCTGGGAGGTAGCTGTGGTTCACTTCTTTCGTTCTCAGGCTGCCCGATGCCTCTACGAGACAGTGATGCTGATCCACTTGAAAAAACGTCTTGGGAGACCGTATCCTGGATGTCCTATGGATGTCCCCCAGTGTTTCATGGTCACCTGCCATAACGCACGCTGCACTCACAGTACGAACGATTCGTGTTACTGGAAGGAATGGTACTGCAGATTGCGCCTCTGAGTTATATACCTTGCGTCCGAATGACTCACAATGTAGTATTAGATCGACGACACGCCAAAACCTGTCTCTGCCTTCGATGCAGGTGAACTTCTTGGACTTTCGACTCTGAAGGCTCAACGTGGGGCAAGTGCTTCTCCACTCTGAGCGGGGCTCTCTCGATGTACTGTATACTCGAGTCGTCAAATAGACAGGCTGCGCTTTGTCACTAGTGTCCACACACTTGTGTGTCTATTTCCCCCCCGAGTTGTGTGTGCAGCAATGATGGGAAACAATGCGTTCCATCACGTTTACGATGCGATTCGACCCACCTGGACAACATAAGTATGATGGCAGTATATGAAGAGGGCCGCATCTTCCTCTTCAAGTCTACTTTGTCATTCCACCAGGGTCTTCACGCGTTATGCATACGAATTTCATAACGAGGGAAGTCCCTCCTGAATGCTTATCGAGGTTACAGTACCTTCGACAGAATCGACACCATCGGCGACATCGGGTATAATATCCAAACAACTAGACATGCTCATCATCGCCAAGGTTTCTCTCGAATAACTAAAGGAGCGGGAGTGTCCTGGTGCATCGTCGAGGAACATGGGTAGCATAAGATTCGGGGCTGGAAGGAGCTCGAGTTCGAGTGCCACCGGCAACACGCTGGCCTCGATCAATCACTGAGTATTCTGGGACTTTGTAAATTCCAAAGGCAGTGTTATTGACTTGGCCGTTCAGGTTGGACGTTCATGAGAGGTGCCCTCTTCGACTATGACAATGGGCACAAAAGGAAACACAACGCAAAGCGGAAAATAGACTTGCGAAAGAGACCGTCCTGGCAACCCATTTCGCAGCTCCAGGACTGAATGACACCAACATCTGCCAAAATCAGTTGTGTTATACAATCTCAGTGGTCTCTGAAAATTTCAAGCCCGTGGCTTTCTAGGACCGTGCGCATACATCCGGATAGAATTGGTATCATCCTATATTACACCGGGTCATGTTGACCTGTCAGGAAATTCATACATATTCATAAAATCAATTTCAGTGCTTCTGCGAGACTGAATAGACGAACCTCACATGTCCCATCCTCGAGATAATTATTCTTTCTCGGACCGGTCTATATGAACGCACATGAATCAAGGAACGACCAGATCTTGACGCAGGAGCGCACCTTGCTTAGACCAATACCCATGCCCACGTCTGATTCTACACGAGCCACAATTTGCACGCCATGTGATGGTTCGTAAACTGGTTGTCTTGATTGTGTATCCAATGCCATATCGTCCCAGATGATGGCTGTCTGACTTGAATCAGACTGGCTTCTGAGAACCAGCCGGAAGTTCAAAGATGCTAGTAGACTGTTTGCATAGCTGTATGTCTATCAGCACAGATGACAATGGTGGAATGTTGATAGCGTACAGTTTCGATATGGCATAAAACCTGGCCAAGTATCAGCGAGGACATTGTGACTACTTCTGGGAAGACTTACACGGCGGTGTGAATCATGGTTCGTCCAAAAACAATTCCAAGAATGAGTTCTAGGAGTGCGGCCATAGTTGTCACAAGACCGGTCTCTATGGTCAACCTCGTTAACTTGGCCAGGGTGGATTTGCCGCTGCTGAGGTGAGATTTGGAGGGACGGAGCTGTGTGACATCAGTGACGAGCTCGGAAAAGAGAGCACAAGCCGACGCACACTTAGTATCATGCAGATCGTAATTGCCGAATCACACACAAGACTACTTCCGAGCCATATCTGCCAGATATCTGGTTTAAGATGGCCCGAAACAATAAACTGTGTGCTCACCACCAGCCAGGGGGAGAAGGAGACTTGGGATGCAAAAATGGAAGGGAAAGGCCAATCCTTTGGAAGAGTCTAGTTAGGTGGTGGTAATTACAGAGAAAACTTGGCTTACATTGAAGGCGAAAATCATGGTACTGGCGAGTTGAAGTAGGGACAGCTAAAAAATACACACTTGTCACCCTCGAGGTAGTCCCAACTCAGCAGATCCCATGTATTACCATCATGATAGGAAGTGCGATCAGGCGGGATTTTCGAAGGGATGATATTCTCCAACAATAGAAGCTTTGAGTCAATGTAGTCACTTCTCTCGATCAGCGGGTGATCTATTTGAATCGATCTGTTACTCACCCAGTCCGGCGATAGGCCCTGAATTTACGAATAGGCGTGAGGACCACGGTCCGAATGGACCAATACCAGCATTCACCGATTCAAAGTTTGCAGACACCCAAAAAGCAGAAAAAACAAGGGCAGTGAACACTGTTTCCAGTAGAAGAACAACTGTTACTGGGAGGGGGTCAGTTGCAGCTCCATGAGGATTAACCACTGTGACCACCTAGTGCCTTAATGGCTCTCCGGTCGTCTGTGAATCTAGTAAAATAGATATCTGAAGATACTGAGTTGATAATGCCTGCAAAGACATGGCACGATACAAACACGCCTGGACAGCAAGGGCCCCCATGAGGCCAAAGCAGAGAGTATATCCGACCACCTACATATCATTCAGTCAGAACCAACACAGATAATAAGACAAGTAGGCACATACAAAGGGTCCGTTCCTGACGAAGCCGGAAATTTTAGTAATTGGACGGTATGACGGTTAGCTGACTCACATGGCGATCTGCGAGAAGTTAGCACTGAATGTCATGGATTAAGCAGAAGGTTGTGCTAGATGTCAGAAATTGCATACCTCATTATCAGTATCAGGTTTCTGGGATGTGGGTTTGGTTGGGCCTTCGCAGAGTAGCTTTATGTACGTGTTCTGAGTCAGTGCAGGGCTATGCTGTCGAAAAATAGATCGATATAAATTGGCTGGCACCAACTGGAAGATACCATCATGCGTGCTTCACAGGACCTTTCAAGCGCGGAAAGCGTGTTCTTTGCCAGGAAATAGTAGTATGGGTGCTTTCCGAGTCACTGGCTGATCGAAGCAAGGCAATATGACTTCATATTTCTCCTCAACTTGAGCGTGTTAAGGTCCTCTTTTAGACGGGCTGGTCACCAAACTAGAAAAAAAAATTGCGTGCGGAAGGAATTCATCATGTTCCTGTTTTGAATCAGCATTTCGCATGCATCCATACTTAGACCTTGCTGCGTTGTCATCCCTTCGTTTCGCCCTTCATCATGTCATTCCCATAGAATCATGTTGATAATTTGGAACCATCTCACTCTCAGTTCAGATGTCGGTACAACAGAGCCCCCGCAGATTGAGGGGTTTTGTCGACATAAACTTGGGCGACAAGTTGATGTATCATCTCGTCTGTCTCACTGATTCCGGGTCTATGATGTCGTACAGCTGTACGACTGGAGACCAGACAGACGGTCAGCAGATTGGGGAGACGAGGATCGAGTCGCACTTGCCGTGATCAGAGATCACTTTCCGCTCATGTACTTCCATTTGTGTGCCTCATTAAACTTGACGCCATATGTCTCTCCCTCGCGATCCGGGTAAACAAGCGCGACAGCCATCAAATCCTTCTTCACGTCAACGCTACGGAAGTCACAGAGTGTGAGGGGCCAATCAAGCGCAGCGTGGGAGATGGGACGCCACAGGTTGATAATCTGAAAACGCCGTTTGAGCAAGGCGGGGGCATCGGAAGGGGGGAGGTGGCGGTGAACGCGGGCAACGGATGAAGCTGTCGTCTGGTCTACGTGTACAAGAGTGACAGGTTGGCGCGTCTGGGGGCTGTTATCTGCCTGCCCAGGTTGACGGCGGCGGATCGCTAGCATCCATGCAGTTGTCAGTGCCATCACAGAGAGACGAGATACAATGGCAGACTCACTGTGGTCAAAGATAACGGTGCTGCTCGCCCCAGTGAGCTTCTTGATAAGCTCGATACACTCAGGGTAGTACTCTGCTTCGATCTCTTTATCGTCCAAAAAGCCAGTGTGCCTTGAAGCCTCCTTTCCAAACTGGAAGCCAGCATTGTCAACTTTGTACTGGTCCTCCGACCCGCGGACGTTCTCGATATCGACAACACGGTAATCCTCAACCCAGTTGCGGCCGTGTTTGCCTGTGCCGCTGTCGGCATTGATATTGCTATAAGGCCGAGAGCCATCGGCAGGGGGAAGGAAGTAGTTGAGGGAACCAGTCGTCGCGTAGTTGCTCGAAGACATGATTGATAGGGAAGGATGCTCCGCAGGTTAATGCCTGATCAGAGGCTCGTCCTCTGGTATATATATGTCTGGGGTCATGGGACTCGTCAATTATCAATCAATGGGACTATTAATATGCTTGCGTACCGTCTGTATCTGGCCACCAGTTGGGTTATAAATGCCAGTGGGCGGGGGAATACCTTATGGGAAGCAAAGTCGCTCTGCTTACAGATTGTGCGACAGATAGGTATCACCTGGAGGAGGGCCATAGACTCTGCAATACGGTGAGAGTAAAACTCGCCGAGCTTCTGTTCGCGCCCAGTTGGAGAGAAGGACAAGACAAATCGAGCTCTTGTCGCAATACTTGGTCCTTGCGCCTATTCAAGATTCGGATGCCCAAAACTTTTGCGACGGTCAGAATCTGTCTTGAGTTTCGCAGCCTATGTAGGGGCTGAGAGTATGGTAGTTATATATATTGGCAGTCTCTTATCTCTGTTTGGAGAGACGCAGCCTCGTTTGGAACTTCCAGCGCGCGGTCACCGACTTCGTTGGAGGCAGATCGAATAAAGGCACTCACCTCTACCGCCGCAAGGCTTTAGAAAACAACAAGCGCAAACAACGCTTCCCTGTGCGACAGAAGGTGGTGAACCATCGCTATGATTCTTCAAGATCAACACGACCAACAGCAAGTAAATTCCCGGCGAAAATCGCCTCGATAATGAATCTACAGCTCTTGCACCCTGCAGCTGAATGGCAGGGGGACTTGCGATGCGGTTCGAGCCTGTTACGTGAGAGTACGTTACCGCCTACAAGTTTTGTCACTTCGGCACGTCGGTTTTATCAGCATGCTCGATAGGCCGCCTCTTCCCACCAGGAGTGGTGGAGCTTGTTGGCACGATGTCCGTCTTCTGACTTGCCTGCTGGCACTTCCTCAGCCCGTAGAAGTCAACTGATTGACGTGTTTTCCTCAACTTCCGATCAGATAGCCGGCAAGCACACAGCCCAGCCAGGTCAGTCCATTCAAAAAATTGTGATTGGGATGTGACTTCCGAACGTCGGGCTCGTCATTATTATGCTTTCGTTAGTCACCGTCAGGGCAACCCGGCGCCATATCGGAGTGCGCACCCACTGCAATCGAGGTGTATAAAAGCCACACCCGGGCTGCTCTTTTCTCCTCAGTCCGAGTTCTGCCTCGTCTTCGTTTGTTCACTCCACTCTTTTGACACCCGTCACTCTTTGCAAACTCGTTCACAATGCGCGTCCTCTCTTTCATCCCTGCTTTCCTCTTGGCCGCCGCCAGCTTTGTCGCTGCCGCACCCACCTCCGCCCCTGCGGACACTTCTTGTGTCTCCAACCCTACAGGTGGTAATGGCAATGATGCTGCTCTTCAGCCTGCGATCGCCATCATCGCCAATGCAACCACGTTCATCCAGCCTCTGAGCGAACAACTGGGTATGTTTTTACTCGTTGTGTCTCTGTTCATCTCTGCTCAACGTTCATCAAATGTATACTAGCGGGCCTTAAGGGCGACTCCTGCACCCCTGACGCCGTCTCGGGCATTGTGGTCCAGATCACTGCTGTTGTATCGACTTGTGTTGCTCAACTCCAGGCCACGGCTAAGGTCGATCTCACTGGCCTTGACCTCACCAGTCTCTGCGCAACTATCTATGGCCTCTTGACTGCAAGTGATTTGAATTCGAGTTTTATTTTACTTATTAATCTTTTTCTTAATTTCAGCTCGTATTCGCGGTGTTGAATACATTGGTTTCAATCATTCTCACTCTCGGTACAAGTGCCGCTGGCTCAATTCAGGCTGTGATCACCAACTTGTTGTATGTTGTTGCTATTATATTAACATTTTTTTTCCCGTGGACTGACATCCCCATCTTCAAGGAATGCCGTCACCGACCTCGTGGGGTGCCTCAAGGTATTCGTCGATGCCTCCCTCTCTGGCGTTCTTGGTCCTGTGATTTCACTTGTGTGCGGTGTTGTTGAGCTCCTCCTGTCAATCTGTGCTGGACTCAACGTCATTGTTGCCACCAACTAAGCTGGGCTTCTTCTACTTTAGTAACCGTTTGGTGCATGGCGAGTTTGTAGTGCCGGGTGTCACCTTTAATATGCTTCCGACAATAAAATCAACTTAGAGCGTCATGGTCTGCGTGACTTTTTAGAGTATCATCTGGTGTTGTTTGTCTCTGATGCAGAGGTGAGCGGCTAGATTGTTGGGGACTCGTTCAACTTGAAATTCACTACTAATGTGTCATGTGCTGATGTACATTTATGATTTCACACTGCTTTCCAGTCAAGTTATAATTGATACCTGACTCGCTCACTTGTTACACCAAGATTTCTCGCAACATGTGGCAGCCAGCAAGGAGCGGTCTTCAGTGAAATATTCCGCCACGCAATTCAGGAGATTGGGCCATTATCCAGAACCCCCAAATGGGGTTTCAGGGTCAATGCAACGAGTCGAGGTAACTTTTCCGAGATTAGCGTGGCTCAGCTGCTCCCATTCACGTCCACACAGTTACTTCCTGTGAGATGAAACCATCGAATCAGGACAAGTATTGTTCCGTTCTCTCTCGCTATCTACTGGTTTACTTTCCCATCCTTGGGAGTTCTGAGACATTCATCCAGACTCGGAATCCCTTGGTTCGTCGCACTCCTAGGGCCATCATCTCGTATGTCTCATCTCGTTCCCGAGTTTTCGCATGTTGTCTTGTAACATGCTACTTCAGGACAGCGGGTTCACGCAGGTCCTCGGCAGGTTTATCCGACTGGGACTTAAAAGACTGAGGAATGGTGGACTTCGGAGCGCCTTTTTACTTATCCTCTCCTCCACCTGCTCCCTCTTGATCGGTTTTAACCATGTCAGCCGAAGCCCAGCTCGAAGCTCTCCTCGACATAATCAACACCTCCGCACGCCAAGCCATCGCCGAGTACAAGAAAGGCGGCAACGAAGTCCCTACGATACACTCCAAGACATATCATCCCATTGATTTCGCAACCGATACCGTGGCGCTGAAGAAAGCTGTGAGACTCCTCGAGGGTGCCTCCCAACAGCTATGTGCCTCGTTGGCACCACCTCAGCACACTCTTCAGAATGTGAGTTGCGTATTGGGGATGCTTCCATGGAGTGTATGACTGAGTGGTCTTTACACCTTCAAAGTTTGCAATGCCTTTTGAATGGGCATGTGTGGGCGTAGTTCTTCGTGCAAAGGTCGCGGATGCACTAGAGAAATATCCAAAGGGTCTTCATGTCGATGAACTCGCCAAGGTCGTCAATTTAGAGAAAGGGAAACTTGCTCGCGTGCTTCGCCTCCTTGCGACCAAGGGATGCTTCACTGAAGGTAACCATTTTTTCCCCGCCCAGCGCACTCATATCCCATACCTCGCAACTGATCTCCAACCCCAGTGGCGCCGAATATTTTTGCTAATAACCGTATCTCAATTGTCACACTCTCAAGTTCTGATCCGGGCGCTCTCTCGCGCATCGAGGCCGAGGATGTCTCGCAAGGTGCAGTTGTATTGTACGAATCGATGACAGAACCAGAGTATGCGACAAGTTATGATCCGGAAAGGGCACCCTTTATCTATGCACTCAATCAGAAGGGTTTCAAGGGTGGTTGGTTCGATTGGATGAGGCAGGACGTGAGTCGATCCCTCTGGATAATTATTAGTCGTTTCGAGTAAGGTGTCTGATTGCTGACATTGTGGCATCTTCAGGCTGAGAAACGCGAAGTAAGGTGTTTGGTCGTCGTTTTGTGGATCAGGGTCTCATATACTTGAGTAGAACTACCATCGAGCTATGTTCGGGCTGAGCCATGTCATGGGCTCTCTCTCTGTTTTGCACCGTAAGTGGATAATCCCTTGTTTTCCTCTCTGCCGTCATTATGGTCATTTCACAGACTATCCATGGAATGAAGTGAAGAGTGTTTGTGATGTCGGTGCCAGTTTCGGGACAGTCTCTGTCCCTCTTTCGAAAATGTACCCGCACCTTAAAATCATTGACCAAGACTTGCCCGAGGTTCTGGCTCAGGCCAAGGATGTGAGCACATATCTTTTTCTCTTTCAATAAGCTTGTCTGTGCATCGCACCACGACTGTAACGACTACGGAGAGCTGACATTGTTATAACGCAGATCTGGGCCAAGGACGCACCTGAGGCACTGCAAAACAACCAGGTTCAATTCGTTCCTCTCAACTTCTTCGAAGAAACCCCTGTCAAAGGCCTAGACGTATACTATGTATGTCTTGGTTCTCTTGGGTCTCCGTCGGATCGGACAGACTTTGGTTTTGATGTTCATTCAGCTCCGTAACATCATTCACGACTGGCCTGACGCGGAGGCTGTGATTATCATGGGGAACGTGAGAAAGGCTATGGCTCCCCATAGTCGATTGCTGATCCGTACGTCCCTGCTTTCCCTTCTGTTCTTTCTACACCGATTTATTTGACTTGACATGCCTAATCTCCTCCGCTGCAAATAGACGACTACGTCGTGACCCCCGCCTGCCGTGATCCCAATGCAAAATCATATGGGGCAGATGTTGCACCCGAACCATTGTTGCCTAACTTTGGGAACGGGAGCAACCGAATGTATCAACAGGACATGAACATGTGGTTCCTGCATAACGCGAAGGAGAGAATGCTTGATGATTCGATTGCGTTGGGGTAAGTTGTTAGCCTCGCTTTCTCATGACCTGTTCCTGTTTGGTCTAGCGTTGCTGATGGCGCACTTTTACAGGTCTGCAGCTGGCCTGCGGTTAGAGAAGGTGTATGATCTTGCCGAGTCTGCGGTGCTTGAGTTCAGGGTGGCTGCCTGATGTCGACCACCATTCCGCAATCGTTGCTGAGGGCACCGAGGCATTTTACGGGTCTTGCACACGTGAAGCGGAAAATTGGCCATACCCTGGGGTCACGACCCGAGAAACCTGTTGAATGTACAAGCGCGTGCGCAGCCCCACCGGCCCTCAACGGCTATTGTCGTTCTCGGTGTAGTACTTCATATGTTTTCCCTTTTGTTCTACGATGGCGCATTCAACTGCCAGAATGATTACTTGTTTAGACTTGATCGTTAGGCTCGTTGTTGCCTATGGCGTGCTTGTGCCATTGTCATCGGCCCAAGCGTGCCTTTGTTATCCTTCTCTTGTTCACTCCATATACTTAGTGTCCGCATTCGTATATGTATATTAAGACACCCTTACTAGCTATGCGATCGCTCCCGGGCCTCGAGGAATCTGATCAATCTGTTGCCTTACTGCGCACGGCGGCTGAGGTGAGCTCTTAGTAAGTACTAGCTTACTACATGTGTAGATCATATTACCCACTTGACAACCGTCACGCGCTCGTGCCATTTAGCCTTCTGTCCGATCTCACTATCAAACTGTTTTGATGAAATGCTCGCATTCTCGTTGTGCGACTGATGCTTGCAAATGAAGTTTCACTGTCTCGTGTGGTCTCATCAGTGGCTGTCTGTCTCTGTTGGGTTCCTTGCAATATTTCCTCCCTTTCTTTTTGTGTCTACTGCTTTTTTTCTCACTTCCTTTGGCCCATCATGTTCTTCAGTGAAATATTCTGCCACGCAATCCAGGAGATTGGGCCGTTATCCAGAACCCACAAATGGGGTTTCGGGGTCAATTCAACTCCAGGTAAAGGCTTTCCCGAGATTATCGTGGCTCAGCTGCGCCCGTTCACGTCCACACAGTTGCTTCCTGTGAGACGAAACCATCGAATCAGGACAGGTATCGGTCCTCTTTCCCGTCCCTGGGAGTTCTGACGCATTCATTCAGACCCGAATCCCTTTGTTCGTCGCACCACTACTAAGGGTCATAACCCCATGTGATGTTTTGTCTCGTTCCCGGGTTTTCGCATGTTGTCCGGTAGTATGACAGCGGGTTTACGCAGGTCCTCGGCTGGTTTATCAGACTGGGACTTAAAAGACTGAGGAATGGTGAACTTCGGAGCGCCTTTTTACTTATCCTCTCCTCCACCTGCTCCCTCTTGATCGGTTTTAACCATGTCAGCCGAAGCCCAGCTCGAAGCTCTCCTCGACATAATCAACACCTCCGCACGCCAAGCCATCGCCGAGTACAAGAAAGGCGGCAACGAAGTCCCTACGATCCACTCCAAGACATATCATCCCATTGATTTCGCAACCGATACCGTAGCGCTGAAGAAAGCTGTGAGACTCCTCGAGGGTGCCTCCCAACAGCTATGTGCCTCGTTGGCACCACCTCAGCACACTCTTCAGAATGTGAGTTGCGTATTGGGAATGCTTCCATAGAGGGTATGACTGAGTGGTCTTTACACCTTCAAAGTTTGCAATGCCTTTTGAATGGGCATGTATGAGCGTAGTTCTTCGTGCAAAGGTCGCAGATGCACTGGAGAAGTATCCAAAGGGTCTTCATGTTGATGAGCTCGCCAAGGTCGTCAATTTAGAGAAAGGGAAACTTGCTCGCGTGCTTCGCCTCCTTGCGACCAAGGGATGCTTCACTGAAGGTAACCATTTTTCCCCCGCCTAGCGCACTCATATCCCATACCTCGCAACTGATCTCCAACCCCAGTGGCGCCGAATATTTTTGCTAATAACCGTATCTCAATTGTCACACTCTCGAGTTCCGGCCCGGGCGCTAGCGCGCGCATCGAGGCCGAGGATGTCTCGAAAGGTGCAGCTGTGTTGTACGAATCGATGACAGAACCAGAGTATGCGACAAGTTATGACCCGGAAAGGGCACCTGTTATCTATGCACTCAACCAGAAGGGTTTCAAGGGTGGTTGGTTCGATTGGCTGAGGCAGGACGTGAGTCGATCCCTCTTAGTCATTTCGGCTGGGGTGTCTGATTGCCGACATTGGGGTATCTTCAGGCTGAGAAACGCGAAGTAAGATGTTTAGTCACCATTTCATGGATCAGGGTCTCATACTTGAGTAGACCTATCACCGTGCTATGGACGGGATGAGCTATGTCATGGGCTCTCTCTCTGTTTTGCACCGTAAGCAGATAATCCCTTGTTTTCCTCTCTGCCGTCAACATGATCATTTCACAGACTACCCATGGAATGAAGTGAAGAGTGTTTGCGATGTCGGCGCCAGTTTCGGGACAGTCTCTGTCCCTCTTTCGAAAATGTACCCGCACCTTAAAATTATTAACCAAGACTTGCCTGAGGTTTTGGTTCAGGCCAAGGATGTGAGCACATATGTTTTTCTCTTTCAACAAGCTTGTCTATACGTCGCAAGACGACTGTCCTCACGTCCGTGTGATGACTACGGAGAGCTGACATTGTTATAACATAGATCTGGGTCAAGGACGCACCTGAGGCACTGCAAAACAACCGGGTTGAACTCGTTCCACTCAACTTCTTTGAAGAAACTCCTGTCAAAGGCCTAGACGTATACTATGTATGTCTTGGTTCTCTTGGGTCTCCATCGGATCGGATGCATCTTAGTTTTCATGTTCATTTAGCTCCGTAACATCATTCACGACTGGCCTGACGCGGAGGCTGTAATTATCATGGGGAACATGAGAAAGGCTATGGCTCCCCATAGTCGATTGCTGATCCGTACGTCCCTGCTTTCCTATCTGTTCTTTCCACACCGATTGCCTATTCGACCTGGCGTGCTTAATTCCCTTCGCTGCAAATAGACGGATACGTCTTGGCCCCCGCCTGCCGTGATTCAAACGCGAAATTATATGGGGCAGATGTCGCGCCCGAACCATTGTTGCCCAACTTTGGAAATGGGAGCAATCGAATGTATCAACAGGACCTAAACATGTGGTTCGCGCATAACGCGAAGGAGAGAACGCTTGATGAATCGATTGCGTTGGGGTGAGTGTTGGCTTCGCTTTCTCATGACCTGTTCCTGTTTGGTACAGCGTTGCTGACAACGTACTTTTACAGGTCTGCCGCCGGCCTGCGGTTAGAGAAGGTGTATGATCTTGCCGAGTCTGTGGTGCTCGATTTTAGGGTAGTCGCCTGATGGAGAGAGGCTAGGTCGACCACCATTCCGCGTTCGTACGTTCACTGCTCGTCCCCTGTGAGAAGCATCCTGCTCACCACCCAACGATAGGATGTCAATTTGACCTGTACTTCTAGTTTTCTTTTGCGCATACTCGTAACCACACGCATCGAATACGCATGTATCATCTTACGTCTGTAGTCCTCACGGGATGGACTGTTTAGGCCCTCAACGGGCGCAGACACATTCGGCAAATAGTTCGAGTGAGATGCTATCGGCGTTGTCATGGCCGAACAATGCATGCAAGACGCCACCAGTGGTTCTCAGTTGCTCAAAGTACATTAATGATCCATACCTGAGTTGAGTGACTGGAGTTTGATATTGCACAAGGCGATTAAGATCTGGGATCCGACTCGTAGATATTTCTAGAGGGCATGTACGCTCAAGGAATTTTGTAAGAGTAGGAAGAACAGTAGGAACGATCGTCTCCCTATTTTCAAGAGTAAATGTGCCGGGTTAAGGGATGGTATCAGTGATTCGATCTATTGACTTAGGATGGTGCGGACAAAAGATTCATAATTGATATTTCCGTCGCTGCAACGAATGTCAGAGCAGATCAATGGGATGATATCACAACGTACTTTCCAATCTGTACTCCCTTGAGCAATTCATCCACCTCCTCGTCCGTCATCTTCTCCCCGAGCTGAGTTAGCACATATCTGAGCTCCCCGGCGCCAATGAAACCGTTTCCCTCCTTATCGAACACCTGGAACCCCCGAATGAACTCCTCTATACCAACTGTGAGCCAATCCTTCCTCCGATCCTTGCACAAGAACCCACCTGGTGTTCCTGCGGGCTTGAAACCATCAGGTCGATTGAGGATCGTCAAGAAGGTCTTGTAGTCCACTTCTCGCGGCGCAGAAGTGACGATGTCCGCGACCTCGGCCTGCGTTGGGTTCTGGCCTAGCGCACGGAGGAGATCGCCCATGGTGTCCCTCGGGACGGTACCCGTCCCTTTCTTGTCGAAGAGCGCGAACGCTTCCTTGTATTCTGCATCAAGGTCGGTCAATCGAGGCGGGAATGTGAACTTGGAGGTACCTGAGTTATCGCTCTGCATTTGACTTGAGTAGTATGTACTTGGCAACGTATTTGCCGGCGGCTGTTAGACTTGAGCTTGAGAGGTAAACGAAGATGGCGTTGCACAACATAGTCACTGCCACAGTACTCGGACTACGACTCGTGATGCATTCATGGTCTGCCTCATCACCATCATGCCAATTGGCACCCACGGGACACTTCTCAAGGGCTGGGTCGTTCCTCGTTTCTGTTGGTATGTAACTACAGCACGTTCCCATACTTGAGCACTTGCCAACAGGCAAGTTCTTCGTCATCAGTAGTTGGCATTGTGCTACGTTCGTGGGACCCAGGGCTGTCGTTTACAGCTGCTAACGGACATTTATTGGAAGCATCGACGAGTGCTCGGGTACGTGGGATGCAACTGGATTGCATTCGGACGTTCTCGGCGTGACGTCGAGTTTCTTGGCTGAGAGCGCCATTCGCCCAGGGCCAGTGGCCGTCAGTACCGGCGTGTCCTCAGGATTCTGGCGTTGTTCCCGTATGCCATAGTGTGGTATGCCATCGATCTCAGTCGATCTTGTACCATGCTTGTGCTCCCGACCGATGATGTCGCGTCAGTCCACACCGGACCCGACTATCGCCTATGAAACATGCCTGGATCCCCCATCCTGAGTGGCCCGACGCCATCACTATGATTATAGCTGAAACAAGTAAAACACCTTTTGATGTAAGTACCAAGGCGCCGTGATCCTCCTGATATTTCTATCTTTGATCAGCCATGCAAACTGCAGCTGCCTTTGCACAGCAAACATTTGACTATATCGTCATTGGTAGGTGACTTGGATGCCTTTGTGAACATTTGACGGATATAGGCGGTCGTCAAGGGGGTGGAACCACTGGACTGGCGTTGGCCTCGTTGTAGGTACCCTGTCTTTTCCGCCCGGAGTTTGCTAACCGCGCGT
Organism: Rubroboletus pulcherrimus; assembly: GCA_038091165.1. Lineage (NCBI taxonomy): Eukaryota > Fungi > Basidiomycota > Agaricomycetes > Boletales > Boletaceae > Rubroboletus > Rubroboletus pulcherrimus. Next base: position 46,034 of record JBBPNY010000012.1, read on the forward strand.
CCTAGACTTTCCGCCGATCCACAAGTGCGCGTCGGTGTCATCGAAGCTGGGCTAAGGAAGGATGATGAGATGATTCTCTTGCCAGGTGAGCAGTGCGATGAGCTCGTGTCTCCGTCAAACTTGAGAGTTTGAAGGGATGGTTGGAAAGCCGTTGAACAGTCAGTCTCCCAAGCTACTCCGTATACCCCCCTTTCTGACGACCTTTAGACCCCGACTATGACTGGTTGTTCCTCACCAAGCCTCAGACTCGGGCCAAGAACCGCAGAATCCCGATCCCTCAAGGTAAAGTGCTCGGTGGCTGTTCTGCCTTGAATTACATGGCCTATACGAGGTCCGCCTTCTGTTTTTCTTGATCGAGGTACTTCTCACAAAGATAAAAATGAACTAGGGGTTCGAGAATAGAATTCAACGGTTGGCGCCCAACTCACCTCGAAAGAGCTGATAACTCATGTCGGTTGATGTTTTGTTTTAAATATAGATTGGGAAAAACTGGGAATCACAGGTGAGAAATGTCCGACAGTGCGAGGAACGGCCGCGTCGTGACCGCTTCCAGGTTGGGACTGGAACACGATCCGAGATGCTGTCGACGCCTCGGAGGCGTGGAAACCGCCTTCAGACTATGCAAAGTTGCATAATGCAGATAATGTCGCCCAAAACCATGGCAGGTATGTGCAGCGATCACTGCGGGAGGAACGTTTCGGAACGTGTCCGCAGGCATGGGTATGTCAAGACGACAGCGTATAGTTACTACTACGACCTCGTCCAGCCGTTCTTCAACACGATGAACAAGCTGGGAGTGATGACGAACTACTCGGGAGTGCGTTCAATCGCAACTCGATACCGCCTTATGTGTACTGATCAAGGCCAGGCGTCAGGCGATCAGATTGGCATCTGGACGTGCACTGCCTCGGTTGATCCCCAGACGAACACTCGGAGTTACAGCACTAACGTGAGCTGCGACCGGCCACTGGGAAAACAGACAAGCTGATTCAACCTGCGCTAGGCATATTACGACCGTGTGTCTAGTCAACCCAACATCGTCTGTCTCACAGGAGCCTATGCATCCAGAGTGGTGATGTCGGATAGCAAGGATGGGATTCTACGTGCCCTGGGTGTCGAGTTCTATAGCTCTGGTCAACTCTTCTCTGCCTCCGTGCGCCGCGAAGTGATTCTTTCTGCGGGTCAGTCGGCAAATCACATTTTGAGTGTCACATAATCATTCCTGCCAAAAGGTGCTCTCCAAACACCTCAGCTTCTGGAACTGTCTGGTAGGTGGAGAGGTTTTGTGGCGTAGACCACTCTGATTGGGCTTCAGGCATTGGGAACCCAAACATTCTTCAAAAGCTCGGGATACCCCTCACGGTTGATCTACCTGGTGTCGGAGAGAATTTACAAGTAGACGGATGTTGCCTTTTGTCGCCAATGATTAACCTTTTGCATAGGATCACGTCACGCTGAGGTTGGGCGCAGAGCTTTTCAGGCACCACATCACTATGGACGACTTGTCATCGGAAAGATTTGTCCAGGAGCGTCTTCAGGAATACAGGGAGACAGGGCGAGGCATGCTCAGCAGCACGCTCTCCACCGTAGCTTACATCCCTGCCTCGGCGTTCATTCCCGCGGACAAGATGAAGCATATGCTCGCATCGTTGGACAGAGCCTTGCAAGCACCGGAAATCAAGAACTCGCCGTACAAGCAGTGGTACGATCTGCAAAGAGCCTGGCTCGAAAATGATGGCGTTGCCCAGTTGGAGATCATTCTCTTCCCATGTACGTCTCCCAAGACACATGTCCTCTTAGTGGATTCAGAATGAACCCCTACGGTTAGCACACACGCATGTGGGTTGCACGAAGGAGAACGTAAAGCACTACGGTATATCTGTCTATCTCCAACACGCATGGAGTCGCGGAACAGTGAATCGTGACCTCTCTTCGTTTCCCTGAACGTTCGTTGACACGAGAACCGATCGATATGTAGGTTCATGCCACCTCGGCTTCGATCTTTGATCCACCAGAGATCGATCTAGGGACGCTCGATTCACCTGAGGACATTGGTCCGTCTCCCGTCTGGCTCAAGGTTGACCCGCTGAATCGACTTGGATCGGCTTAGATATGATGATGCTTCTCGAGGCCGTCAAGTATGCTCTCAAGATCATGCAGACGGGCGCCTTGGGCGATCTCACGGCCAGGATCGTCGAGCCTCTCCCGACTTGGTCCGACGATCAGCTTCGGGACTACATCCGTTCCATGGTTCAGAGTAGCAAGCACCCGATCGGTAAGTATCGTCCCTTCCTTTTTTTCGTGGGACTCGAAGTGCGCGTGTGAGAGAGAGCTGATGCATGGTATGGATGGGATATGATGTAGGTACCGCTTCGATGCTCCCGAGGTCGGCGAACGGCGTGGTGGATAACGAACTCAAGGTTTGCGTTGGCGGGCTTGTTGATGACATTGGAACGGAAAACTCACGTTGTCTTTTTTTTTTTTTTGTCCAAATAGGTCTATGGGACCGCGAATGTAAGGGTGGTGGGTTGTATTTTTCAAAAACGTGGCGCTCATTCTCGCGGCGGCTGGATCATTAACGAGTTCATATTCTAGGCGGATGCGAGTATCCTCCCCATCGTAAGTGCACGCTTCTCGAACGCTTGGTCGGCGAATCTTGAACCCATGTCGCCCTGTAGCACATGGGAACCCACCCTCAAGCGACGCTCTATGGGTAACTCGTTTACCGCTTTCTCATCATCCAATGTCTCACTCGACCACGCACGACAGACTCGCGCACCGCGCAGCAGACATCATCTCATCCAAACAGAAAGTGACAGCGAGACTTTAAAGGAGGAGAGCCCTTGTTTGAATAAGAATGTATGCTAAAAAGTACAAGGTTGAACGTGTTGCGACGATAATATATAGAAGGGGGAGACCCTGTCCCAGATGAGGTGGATGCTTTCTAACATCTCATGCCCCGATCACACCCGTCCAAGTGTCCACGAGGTCTATGACGCAATAACCCTTGACGGGGACGTATTGTTTCGTGATCATCTTGATGGTTTCTTGTGCGACCATGCCTCCGAGGAAGGCTGCTGTATTGGGAAGCTCTGCGGAAGGTGCCCGGGCACTGGACGGAGTGAAGGTCGTGAGATACCACGGAGGGTAATCAAGGGGAGGGGGGGGCTTACAGCTCTCCAATGGCTTCGTCGAGCGCCTCGGGCAGTTCGACGCCATCGCCCACGATGCTTTGCACTTGTTGACGAAGGCATTCGATGGTGGGAGGTGACCCTGAGCTGTTTCTATCCAGAGCGGACAAGGCGGACAAGGCAAGGTGCGTGGACGTTTCCTTGGGATAGGAGACAAGCGCATCCGCTGGCGAATCCATTACGACGTCAAACGGCACGTTCGTGAATCAGCCAATGGGCACACACGCACCCAACGTGGCCTTGTCCTGATCGAACACGCCCCACTGTTTACCTCTGAGAACCTGCAGCGCATGTGCGTTCTTGACGAACAAGTCGACGAGGGCGTCGTCCACGGGGGCACGGAGATGGCTCTTGAAGGCTTGCTTCTCTTCCTCTGCACGTGTCTTGTAGAGTCTCTGAAGATGGATGTAATTGGTGGTGTCGGATTTCATGTCGGGAAGGGTGGACGTCAACGGGAGAGTGTGCGTCTCGGATTGATCGGTGAATTCCTTGAGCGTGGCGAGGAGATGGAAGAACGGAGACGGATTCTGACGGAGAACTTCGGGTGATATAGCGTGATCCTCGAACAGTGTGGCGATCTCGGAGGGAACCTGGCCATAGTTGTGCTTCAGGGGTGAGGGATGGGGAATAGTCATCGGAGGCGCACCTTGGTCTCGGTCCAACAACGGTACGCTTGGGCTTCGGCTTCGTCAAAGTTTTCCTCGTCGGATTTGAGTTTCATCGCGAGGATGCATTTCTTGAATTCTTGCCGCTCAGCGTATGTTTTGGGCGGGTTTCCGTCGTGCTGATGTGGTTGCGTCTGAGGTTCAAAGTGGATGAAAAAGGGGGGACGTGGGGATGAACGTACAGATTTCTTCCAGTCTTCTAGGACGCGGACGAGAATGACGATGTATGGGACGTGACCGTGTTCCGTTGGGTCCAATGAGCCAAAGTCGAGGGCTAACGCGTGATCGCGGAGTGCTGGGAATGGCTTGTCGATGCGAAGTGACGGGGCGGTTTCGGAATGACTTTCGATGACTGGACGTGCTCAGTTCACCTATCGGAAAAACAGCGATCGCGAGATGCCATGCTCACTGGTGTGTTCGTGGAACTGGATAAAGAACTCGGCCAGGAACCCGGCGGAGCGAACGACCACGAGAGGCGGACAGGAGGGATCGCTCCACAGGAAGGAAGATAGCCTCCCGAGGAGCACGTTGTCAAGGTTGTGTGCGATGATGACGGTGAAGGAGGTCAGCCACTCGGGGTGCGTGTCGAGTACGGCTAAGAGCGTTCTGGTATCGGCGACCCCATCAGCGCTATCGTTGAGCTCGGCGAGTAATCGGACGGCTTCGGTTGCTCTGTTCTGTCCGATGCTGTCGAAACCCTCCAGGAAGAAGTTGTTCCCCGCGTCGGCATGGGAGACGGACTCGTGGTCGAGGATGGTAAAGTGGCCGATACCGGGGAGGACGAGGTTTTTCAGGATCGAGGTGGATGTAGCACGGCCAGAGATGACGAGCACACGAGCGGATTCGAGAGCGGTCTGGCCACTCGCTGCCCAGAGGCTGAAGGGGACGGTTGAGGGCACGTCGAGGTGCGCGTTGGACGGACGTACCGCAACTGACGATCGTATCGTCGTGTTTTATTATCTGGCTGGGCTCTTGGATGAGCGAGTCAGCGCGAGATGGAGAGGGAGCGTGGACAGCGCGCACTGTATCGCGGTCGTGGCCGTCTCAATGTCCTGGGAGTCTTGAGAGGCCATCGTGGTCTTGGTCAAAGAGGGCTCTACCACTATCTACCATGGCAGAGACGCGTCAGTACGGCGATCTCGCAACGCAGCTCGTCCTCGAATCCCGTCGCTCGACAGCAAACGACATGCTCCTCAAATACAACGGCGAGCTCGTCCGATCCATCATCAGAGAACAGCGTGAGCTCGAGAAGCTCGCCGATACGCCAGAGGTCACCCCTGCAATGCTCATCCACCAGACCGCGATCCTACGCAACAAGCGCTGTCTGCTCGCATACCACAAGCACAGGCTCGACTATCTCCGCGACATGTACTGGGCCGTCGGTGGCGCACTACCACACCTCCTCAGCAATCCCGACACTCGCAGCAAGCTGTCCCCTCATGAAGTCGACTTTCTCCGCGAATACAGTGCATCGGTGATGGACTACCGTGCTGGCTTCTCAAACGAGCTGGACATCACTGCCAGCATAACCCATCCACCAAAAGATCTGCACGTGTTGGTGCGGGTGGTGAGAGATTGTGGGGTGATTCAGACCGAGCTGGGTAGCATCAGCTTTCAAAAGGGGCAGAGATTCATGGTCAGGCGGGCAGACATTGAACATCTCATTGTACAGGGCTACCTCGAGGAAGTCTAGCAGTACGTCGCGGTTCGCACGGCGTTTGTTTATTTCTAAAGCCTTTGCCAAACAATCGCAGTGGCATCCAACCTCGTTCATCTCCGCCTTCTTCTCTAGTCATGCAGCCTCTCAAATCGCCAACCATGTCCTTTGCATTGCGGAGGAACCTCTCTTTGTTTTCGAAAACTCGTGTCGTGACATTCCCGCACACGTTGCACGAGCATGCCAGACGTCATTCCACCGAACCGCCGCTCTCTACCCGCCCTGCACCCCATGTTTCGCTGTCTAACGGACCACCGCTCTCCATGTTTACCCCCAACCAAACCGAACCCAACGCGCCGGAGGAGCTCTCTGATCTAGAATGGGAGATTCGAACTGGTAGGGTCCGGACTGCACCTCTTCACGAGATGCTCTGATACGACGCGCAGCCCGATTCTTTGCAAGGACGCGCGATCTACATCCTTGAGAAGACGCTTCCAGACTTCTTTCAAGTCGGTCTAGTCGCGAATGTGGATCCGACAAGGCCGGATATTGTCGACGTTCCCCTCTCGAATGTCGAGAGTATATATAGTCCGACCATTCGCCTGACGTACACTCCGCCTGTTGCCTTGCCACCTCCTTTCCCACGAACACTTGCGCTCGAAGGTGAGTATCTCCGCACGAGAAGTGACCATACCCCTGAAGATGCATCAGGGCTTGCTTTGTACCTGACGTCGTCCGTGTTCGTTCGCCATACGATGAAGACACTCTACTCTGACCTGCGCGTCGAGATGCGGAAGCTGGTCGTTCACACGCCGTCGACGATGACGTCGCAAACGAGTCCTGCCGTTGCGACGCAACCTCGTAAACGAGAAAAGAGCGTGTGCGTGGGACTGAGCGTGTATGGGACGACCCGTGTCAGTGGTGGGCTCGGGGAGTGGCAAATGTAGGTGGTGCGACTCTAGGACGGAACGAGGCTGATGGTGCAGCAGAGATTCGACGTACGGCTTTTCGCCAGTCAGTGGGATGATCAACCTGCACACGGTCGACTCGATACAGCCTGCACCGCACCAAGCGGCGTATGACGCGCTTCGGGCATCACTGAGTCACGTGTTTGGAGTGGGAGACATCCGACCCGGCGAAGTGCGTGTGGATACGGTCAACCGAGATTCACGATGATCGATCACGTGGTCAGTGGTATCTATATTACGTAATTAACACAGGTTTATTCATTTTTCGGGTAACCAAGTAACTCTTGTTGTAGATATTATAAAATGTAGATTCGCTGGCGACCGTTGGAATGCCCCCGTTCACCTTTTCCCTCTTCTCGACCCTCCCTCTCAAGTCTCTCTTTTGTCCGAGTTCCACTCGTTTGCCTAGCACCATGTTCGCCAAAGCACTTGCCATCCTCCTCGCCGTCCCCTTCGTCGTCCAGTGCACGTCATTTACCCGCTTCCCCCGCGAACCCTACACTTACGTTGTCCTGCTACAGTCGCTTCTGCTCAAGCTCCTCAGTGCACTCGCCAATACACCGTTCAAGCGGGCGATATTTGCGACGGCATCTCTGCCGCAAACAGCGCCTCTACGTGAGTTTTTTTTTCTCTTTTTCGCACCCGCACACTCATCCCCTCCAGTTACCAACTTGCGGTCGTCAATGAGGGCGTCATCGACGAGTACTGTGACAACCTCGTTCCTGGTTCCACCATCTGTCTCGGCTTGTCAGGCGAGGACTGCACCACGACTCACACCGTGGTGCTCGGCGATACCTGTGACGACGTCGCCTCTATGCACGCCATCAACACCACTATTTTGTACGCAAACAACCCTCAGCTGGACGCGGAATGCTCCAACTTGTACGTTGGAGAGGTCAGTTTTTTTCCTGTCCCCTGTGTAAGCATGTTTCGATTTAACGTGATGTCCGCTGTAAACAGGTCGTTTGCGTCGCTTCCTCCGTGCAAGTTCCTCCCTTGCCCTCCGGTTCCCTCATCCCTGGTTCAATCATCCCCAGCACCGCGATCCCTGCTCCCACTGACATCCCCTACTGCGACTAGATCTGATCAAGATTCATCCTGCTTGCTGTATAGCATGTAAATCAAGCTTGGATGATGGGCCAACACAGGCCGGTCTTGTCCTTTGCCCTCACTTCGTCAGCGCCTTGTTATTTTTTAAAAATCCTTGAAAAGATCGCTTTTGATGGCTTTTTTCTTTTATTCTACGGCTGTCTGCGCCGAGATTTCTTGTTACTATACCCAAACACTTTTTACCCTGTTCCACGCATAGCATTGCATCGTATGTGGTCGTACTTCTGGTAATGTTGCGCTGTACATGCGAGGGAATATGTCAATTTATTGTTTCAGTGGGCGACGTTTTCGCATTTTTTATTTCTGTTCGTGACTAATTCTGGTCCATCAGAGACACGATGCTCCATCAAAGATGAGGCTTGTGTTTGTTCCATGAGTCATAAGGCACCGGACACAAGGGAGCCGATCATGCATCAGGATACTCTGGGCAACTTGCGACGTAAGAGATTCGCGTCCCTTTTTGGTAATATGCAGGACCCTGGAAACCCAAAAGGCCAGCGACGGCTCGGCGCTGCCTCCCAATTGCCGGCCGAAGTGCGGCGGGGGCCCGCTGCACTTTCTTAGCGTGGGAACGACCCTGAATTTCCTTATCAGATATAATGCCACGTCCTCCAATGACAACTCAAAATAATAAATGGCCCGAGGCTGTGGTAGAGTCGTCAAGCGGTAGCGTTACACCTCTCGCAGGTTGCGTCTGTCTGCGTCGTCTGTCTCGATGTCTTATTCCATTCACGCTCGTGTTCTCTTTGCCGCTGTTTGTCTTATATCCGTTGCTATCGTTTTCGAGTCTCCGCTGGCCAGAGAGCTGTCAAAGCAGTTCCCGTCCTGTGTACTCCGTCGCAGCAGTCCACCACAACCTATTGATATGCCTCGGAATCCAGCCCTATTCAACCGTGATGCGGCCGTCGAAGCGGACGACTGTGCGAATGTCCTTCGGAGGGCGATCCGTGCGTGCCATCGTGGTTTTGCCCACTATGTTCTGACATCCAAAAATATGTATGACAGTCGACCCACCGCCGTGGGTCGTAGAGGGTGTTTCTCGCTCGCTCTTCTACTGGGCCTTCATTGGTGTGCTCATCTACATTTTTGACCTTGACTGGCCGAGTCCAGGTAAGCTTGATCCCTTGAACGCCATTCCAGAGTCCCAGAAATCTTAATGATGCACATCGTACACAGTAGTTTTTATTTTGTTTTCCGTGTGTGATGTCCTATGGGGTTAGCGGGGCCCCCTTGCTGGACTGTACATGTGGTGAGTGAGCTCATATGTGTGTAAGCTATGTGTTCTATAGGTGGAAGAGATGTGTGGGGTTGAGCTAGTCTAGTGATGAGGGGATGGGGCTTATTACAGTGCATGAGACAGACAGCCAAGTGGAAACTTGTGTGACAATCCAAAAGTGTGGAAGGGGTATTTTGAGAGGTGTGGAAGGTGGATGGCAGGGCAATTGTTATGTGTGGGTATGATCCTTTTGGGGTAGGGACTGAAGGTGCTCTCTAGATGGAGGTGGGTGAGGTGAGTTTGATACACTTGGGATTGCTGAGTAGCACCAACAAGTCACTTTGTCCTTAAATTTAACTTGGAGCCATGCTCATTGACTCATTGGGCATTATAGTACAGGTGGTGGAATAAAAAATGAAAGGTAGTATCAAGTTGGTCATGAAGCAGTTAGTGCAGAGAGGGGGTGTAGATTTGCTGCATTAGTAGTATGTCATCCATGTGGTGTTGAGGCAAGCTGGGGTGATTGTTTTGAAAATGGCAGGGGTTGTATCAGAATGCTCTGAAGAGATGGTGAAGGGGGGACTTGTGTGTTTTGTGACCTCGTACAGTGGAGATGATCAACTGGCAGAGAGAGTGGTAAGGGGGAGGGTGGCTAGGTAGAATGTTGCTCATCCAGTGTTTTCAAATGAGAAGGACGGGCAGCAAGTTTGGATGTGTGAAGAGGACAGCTGATTGGCAGTAAAACACATCCCGATTTGGATTGCTGTCAATCTCTGGATGGGTTTGAGCTTGCGTCCAAATCCGCTTACATTCCGACCTCGAGCTCCCTCCTTTCTGCTTCTCTAGGAGTGTTCCCCAGACCTCTGGGTTTAGGTTTTACATTCCTTGTGACTTTTACTAGACGTTTACATGTGAGGACATATTTTGTTCCTTGAGTGTCGATAGGTGGGTGTTCTGCAGCTGAGAGCCTGTCAGTGCCTTACAGCGCCTCTTGCATGACGTGAGCCGACCGCTTGTACTCGTTGTAGTAGAAGCGGTTCCAGCCTTCTCTCTTGGCAGAGAGGTTCGACCTTCGGTCACCTTCCACCTGCCAATGTAACAGCGGTGTCTGTCTACCTCGATGTCTTGCTCCATTCACGCTCGTGTTTTCCTTGTCGCTCTTTGTCTCGTTTCCACTGCTATCGTTTTCGAGTCTTTGCTCGCCAGAGAGCTGTCAAGCCAGTTCACGTCCCGTGTACTCCGTCGCAGCAGTCCGCCACAACCTATTGATATATATCGGAATCCAGTCCTATTCAACCGCGATGCGGCCGTCGAAACGGATGACTACACGAGTGTCCTTTGGAGGGCGATCCGTGCGTGTCATCGTGGTTTCGCCCAACCATGTTCTGATATCCAAAAACGTGTATGACAGTCAATGCACCCCACTCTTGGGAGTTGATCGTAAGAGGTGTTCTTTACTCGCTCACGTTCTGGGCCGTCATCGGCGTGATCACCTTGTGTCACACCATCGACCAGCCAGGTCCAGGTATGTTTGACCACTTGATCGCCATTCCGAGTTCCGAGTCCCACTGGAAATGTTCGTGACAGGCGTCGTGCAAAAAGGCCTGTCTAACGCCTGCCAGCATCTGTCGTGTTTCGCGACGCACTTTTTGTTTGGTACGTCGCCCACACCTCATAGGTTTATCTAATTCTATCTTGGTGTTGATTCTGTCGAACGGATGGGGCAGCTATACGCGCACGCGTCGCGTTGTCCGTCCCGGCGACGTTCACGCTCACGCGGGTCGTTCCGCCACGGATGTTCGTCGCGGTCTCGTCCGCGAGCGTGTCTACCCCGAGTAAACGGCATTTCCAAGGTCACGGACGATCGCCCAGCAGGGTGACCGAGATCGCGTTTTGACGTTGGACGTCATTTACATAAAAAAAAATAAGGCATTACTTGGACTTCTTTGAAGCAATTTCGGAGTAGCCTTCTTTTTTAAACAACAATGGCATGATATATGATACACATACAGGACTGTTCGCATTCGTGGTATAAATTTAGCATGCATATTCAACGGACAGACTTTATATATTCCGTAGTTGGCATGTGCAGGCAATTTTCACCTTCCCGCCAGACTGATCGACGCAATGTTGCAAAGCGTTGTTTGGCAAAGGCTTTGAAAACAAACAAACGCCCCGATCCGTGCATCCATGTTGTATCCTTCCGTTCCTTGTACAACTCAATGTTGAGCGCTTTGCTACGAGTACATGGACCACTGAGACGCTCGGCTCAGCATGTACTCGTACATTCAAATCGCACTCAGTCCACTCTACCCAGCGCGAATGCCATAGATCAGCTCGAAAAGGACGGCGCACGCATTCTTCGGGCTGTACAGAAGCGCGTCGAGACGAGAAAAGAGTTGCTATCCAAGGCAAGTTACTCGATAAACAGGTGTTTCGCCATGACTCATCCCCCAAGGAAGATATCGGAATCCATATCATCTCCCGAAGACATTGCGCGCGCGCGTCACGTCAAGGAGTTGGAGCCTCTGTACGATGCGTGGACGTCGTGGGTGAAAACGAGAGAGGTCAGTCGGATTCTTTCGAGAGGCTCGAGCTGTGTTTGTTGTACATAACGACCTTAGTAGTCCCTGCTAGACACGCTCCCTCTCCTGAAGGACCCAGATCCGACCATGCGTTCCCTGGCCGAAGAGGAGTTCACGACGCTCAAGGAGAGCTTGTCGACGTATCTCTCGACGGCCTTTCCTGCCCTGCTTGTTCCGCCCTCACAGACACGGTCGTTTTCGGCGCTGTTGGAGCTGAAGGCGGGTGTGGGAGGCTCAGAGGCGACGCTTTTCCTGACGGACTTGCTGAGGGTATACGTTCGTTACGCCCACTCTCGAGGGTGGCGTGCGGACGTCATTCAGAGCACGGAGGTGATGGGCGGAGGCATGCGAGATGCGATCGTGGAGGTTAAAGGGGACGGCGCGTATGATACGCTGCGATGGGAGACGGGCGTCCATCGTGTACAACGCGTTCCAGCGACGGAAGCGAGTGGACGGGTGCATACCAGCACCGTCGCGATCATCGTAGGTTTGAATTCGCATTGGAGATTGACTCGTTTCTTACTGGGCGTAGGTGCTCCCTCTCAGCGAAGAGGCTGAACCCGCTGCGGACGATAGTCTGTTCAAGATAGAAGATGTGCGGATCGAGGTGATGCGTTCGCGTGGTGCAGGTGGACAGGTTCGTGTCCGTCCATGTTTGGTGTTGAGCGTCATTTATCATGCATTTTCTTAGCATGTCAACAAAACTGAGTCGGCCGTGCGTTTGACACACGTGCCAACGGGTATAACAGTGTCGATGCAGGACGAGCGGAGTCAACACCAGGTTCGATTCGCTTCCTAGCCCTTTTTGACCGATGGTATTCATGCATACATATAGAACAAGCGCCGTGCATTCCAAGTCCTTCGGGCCCGCCTCATGGACATGAAAATTACGAGAGAAATCGCTGAACGTCGTGCAACCCGCCAGAATCTGATCCGGACAGCCGATCGCAGCGAAAAGATTCGTACGTACAACTATGCCCAGGCGAGTTGGTTGGTTTGATGTTGCCTGTCGTGGTCTGGTTTGACGTCACCCTCTCCAGGACCGCGTCACCGACCACCGCATCGGCCTGTCGTTGATGAATCTTCAATCTCTGATGGAGGGCGATGGGGTACAGGAATTCTTGGGTGCGATGAGGCGCAATTGGGAGGAAGAGATGATGGAAGAGGCTGTCTGCGAAGTAGATTAGATCCATCATATGGCATGCTCTTGATTCACCGTGAGCGTGACGACGCTGTGTGACCGAGGCGACGAGATTACTTACATAGATAAGACGGATCATCGTGGTGTGAACGTTTATTGCCATTTTCCAAAATAATCGGAAAAAAAAGACTTCGCGCAGGTCTGTGCTCATCTCCAGTGCGGTGTTTCTGAGTCACGGAGTGTGCGGTACAAGGTTGATCTGGATAGTGATATCAGATATCTCTGATCTGTATCACGTCTCCGCTGCTTCAGACGGAGTGCAGCGTGCTTGAGATCATGGCTGATTTTGCGGACCATTGTGCAAGTTTGGCACACGCACACGCACAGATCTGACTTGAAACATTTTTTGTTCTTTTACGGAAATGACCAGATAAGAATGCGTTCGACAAAAGTGCTTTGCCTAGCTTTGACACAAGCCAGGAATGACACCCTCGCGTTCCCACTGTTGCCAAGGTCCCCGACTGAACCCACCGTTTTCGACTCTTGAGCATTATCGGGGTTGGTGCTGCTGCCAGTGCAGTCCCACTTCCTGCGAGGACTTTAATTTCGTGGTGCCCCCGAGTTCGCCGAAGACAGATCTATGTTTATTTCCTCTTTATCGGACAGTACTCACAAATGATGAGAAGATCGGCTTTGTAGAATCCGAGACTCCTTCCTTAAACTTTGGTATCACTGGCATCTTTAGCTCGAGATGATGCGTGGTCCCTCCAGTTCCTCCATTATGGATACCGATACTTGTTCGGCGACGCTAGACGCCTGGTTATATAAACTCGGATTGACAGTGTAGCAAAGGCAAGAATGCATATGTTACGATAATCGGAGACCCTCGTCGAGTTGTTCGTTGTCTCACCTCGCTCATGTATATCTCCTCGTGCCCTGTTACAATCACGGCACATTAGTCCTGTAAGCTAGCATGAACCACCCGGCATTGCGTGATGCGAGTGTTGTACTGTAATTCGGCATTGCTAAGTGGTATTGGGATCTGGGTGAATGTCGGAGCAGACTTGCGAATACTTATTTGTACCCATGGAATGCTAGTGTAAAGTATATTCATCCAATAAGTTTTGATGCCTGATTGAAACACTCGCGTCGCGCGGCGACCCGAGCTCATCTGGGTTCGAGTCGAGTTGCCACTGGCATGACTGGTTCGTCGATCAATATCAATGATTGACAGCCACTGCACTGGTCCTGACTCGTACGGCGTAGTTACATGATCCGACAACCGCGGACGTCGGAGATACCAAGGTCTTCCAGCTGTTCTCGAGTCACTTCCTGTTCGTTGGCAAGCAGTTTTTCTCGAGACTCGATCGGGAACCAGTCCGCCATGAAGTTGAGCAGCGCATAGTCGAGATTTGCTACGTGATTTCAGGATTTCAGAGCGTTGGAGGGCGCAAGACACGGCGAGCGGGTCACTTACATGGGTTTGCCTGCAAGACCGTTGGCGCGCGACACAATGGACAATTCGCCATGCCGCGTTTCTGCATTTTTGCGAGACATCTGGGTCGACGAGTGGGTTACATGCGTATCGGAGAAAAGATGGGCGGTGGAAGTAATCACCTGACGCAGAAGAAATGGCTGCAACAAAGCCTGATTGGCTTGAATGCGATAGAGGTACAAATGAGGCACGAATAATCGTCAATGTGGGGTACGATGGGTAAAAGAACTTCGCCAATTGCTTGCACGAGAAGCCTCGGTAGAGAGCTCGAAGGATAAGTGATCAACATGGCTTGACGTGAGGAAGGCGTGGATGTGGATGCATCTCGGTCCAGAAGATAAGAGGGAATTGAAAATGTCGTACGTTTAGCGTGCTTCTTGAGGATCTTGCGAGTCGCTTCTGAATTCGCAAGTTGGAACTATATTTCAATGCGTGAGCGGGCGCCATGAAGCGAGTCAGAAGCCTGGGAGTGCCAAATACCTTTTTCACGCTTAGAACGAACAGGTTCAAGCTCAAGAATACGTCCAGGCATCTTCTACTTCCGGGGAAGATCAGAGACGTTTTCTCCTCCTGGATAAGTACTCCAAATAACTTGAGTTGCTCCTCCACCTCTTCGATGCTTCTTTCACCCCGGGTCGACTGTCTGACACATTCGAAGACTTCTGCTTCAGTATAGAGGCGGAAGATCTCGCGCCAGGTGTACAGGTCTGACTTGCCTCCCGGGCCGGGGCGCAAGGACATTGCGTTATCGGCAGTGAGTGAATAAGCCGAGAATGAATGGGGGGCAGACGATGATGCGGGACGAGTCGTCAAAGATATCGATGCAGCAAGCGTAGTAAGAGTGGAATTGAAGCCGTTGTGTAAAGCGGCCGAGTGGTCAGAAAGGGAAGACAGGGTAAGCGTCAGGAGTTGGAAGAACGCCGTGTCGGAAGGGAGAGGGATGATCAAATCTGGGGAATCGTCACTGGACGACGGCGGTCAGCTATACGGGTGACCAAAGTGGAGCAAAAGCGTACGAATTATTGGGGGAATGGAGTAGTGCCCGCGTGATACGGGTGCGTGATTGTTCTGGAATGAGAAGATCGACATGATAGATAGGTTGTGCTGTTGGATGTGTGCGCCCAACATCAGAAGGGTATGGATGCGACGACAGCCGAAGTCTAGGTTCGAGCGTGGATGAGTTCAAGGCGATCTCATAAACGATGGTATGTTTTATTGATCCATCCGACACGCTTTCGGGGTCTACAGAGACAGTCGAAGTCCCTTCTTGTTTCTCGACATGCGCGAGACCGTCACCTGGATTTCCACACTCGTGCGAAGACTGAAGGACTGAAGGAGCAAGCCCCAGAGAGTCAAGCTCGGACACGGTTTGGTTGATCAGTCTCTTAAGCTGAAAGTGATTCAGGACCAAGTCAGACTTCAAGCAAGCGAATGGACTCGTGAGGACACGCACCTTGCGGTATTCGAAGGCATGATCTCTGAGTTCCGGTGGAAGGGTAATGAGCAACTGAGTATAAGCTTTTGAAAAGTGCATTTCTTCACAACGAAGAGCACCGTGGGTGGCCTCAGGTCCGTTGCAACGGGTGACACCGGGCACGTCAAGTTTCAACTTGAATAGGGTCACCACTGGCAGGAGGCTTCGGCCGACATGTGAGTCACGAGGCAACAAAAATATACCTGTGGGAGTATCTCCTCATTGGCGGTAGTGTACATAGATAAGTGCATATGTTGCTCGCAAATCAAAGGAACCACTCAATGTGGTAAAGGTTATCAGTTCTGCCAGCATCCGACTTGGGTACGATACCGTAGTATTGCCACGCATACCCCTTTTGGAAAGTGGCCATGTGTTGTAGAGCACTCGGTTTCCATTGGCAAGCACCAGCCAAGTTACTGCCAACTTCCGCCTTTGTGACCGTCATGGCCAGCCTTGTGGAATTCCTGGCCCATGCAGTGGACGACGTAGATCCTGAACTTCCACCCGGTTCACCTCCAACTTGTGAGTGTCTCAACATCATAATCTCCACATGCTCATGCCCCCGGAAGTCAAATTCGAAGGTCCTTGGTTCACGACACAAACATTACTTGCATCATCTATCGGCTTTGTCTCATTCTTGCTGTTTTCTTACTGTCGCCCCCGATGGCCACTGCTCTTCGCCCCTCGCACCAAGCTGAAAGGTACTCGCACGACACTTGTCCCTTCTCCCCTGAGACTCACCCTCATTTGCAGGCTTTTCTCCCCATGAAGCTCACGCACGCTCCGCCTTCTTTGGTTGGATAATGCCGACGTTGAGGACATCCGAGTACACGATCCTGCAAATAGTTGGACTAGATGCTGCAGTGGTGAGTCTGCATCGGCCTTCCTCGCGGTCAATCAGGCAGTCTCTTAACTCTCATCCGCAGCTATTAGGGTTTTTCAAAATGTCTTTCTATTTATTCTCTTTATGCTCTCTCTTTGCCATCACAGTTTTAATGCCTATCAACTGGACGGTATGTAGTGGCACATCACTTGATCTCGTGTCCAACTCACATCTGTCAGCACAATATCGGAATAGGCGGAGGTTCTGACGACGACGACGGTGATTGGCCCCAATGGACAACTTCTAGTGTCGACAAAAATCCCGCCAACCGTGACTGGCTTGACCTGATCAGCGACGCGAACTCCTACCTCACAGTACATTTCTTCTTCACCTATCTCTTCACCGGCCTCGCCCTTCGCTTCTTATACAAGAATTATCAGCGTTATATCCGCTCGCGCCAATTGTTCTCGCTAGAACTGGTGCATTCCATTCCCGGGCGCACTGTCATGATCACTTCTCTACCACTGCATTTGCGTTCGGAACGTGCACTCGCGGAGTACTTTGAGAACATCGGATTAAGCGTGGAGAGTGTTTCGGTGTGCAGGGAGGTCGGGACGCTGCAAGTTCTCTTGGATCAACGTACGAAAGCACTATTGAAGTTAGAGAACGAGTGGACAACGTATGTGGGCAACCCTAGTGTCGTGGAGTCCTATGATCCCTCGGAGAACGTGATCTCGCTCCCGAGTAACGCTGAACCGTCCGTGTTGGAGAGTCAGCCCGCCAGATTTGTGGTCCCGCATCGCAGACGTCCTACACTTCGTCCTGGATGGTTTTCTCCCAAAGTTGATGCGCTGGAGTACCTCGAGGCCAAGTTCAAGGAAGCAGATGAAAAGGTAAAAAGGTGGCGGCGAATTGGGAAAACCAAGTCTACCCATGTTGCCTTTGTCACATTTGAGAAAATGTCCAGTGCAGTAAGATCGTTGCTTGTTATCGCAGTCATTGTGTCAACCTCTCTTTCATCTAGCAAATCGCAGTGCAAACGGCACACTCGCCAGATTCATGGGAGACAAACACTCACCCAGCTCCGGAACCACGGGACATTGTCTGGTCGAATATCGAACATACTCCAGGATCACTGCTTTGTCGAGAGCTCCTGGTGCTCGGAGCTGTCGGGTTGTTAATGTTCTTCTGGATATTTCCCATCACTGCTCTTGCCAGCTTACTCAGTTACAAGGAAATCAAGAAAGTGATGCCCTGGCTGGGAAGAATGATTGATAGCAACGACAAAATCAGAGCTATCGTGCAAAACTCGCTTCCTTCTGTCGCCATGATCACGCTCAATGCTCTGTTGCCCTTCATTCTAGAAGGTGAGGTTGGAAGAGAAGAGCATACAACCGTTCATCGACTCCGTACCTTTTAGGTTTGACATACGCTCAGGGCTATAGGGCCCGTAGTTTGATCGAGTACTCAGTGCTGCAGAAGTGAGTACTACCGGCTATACGGGAGAGTTAATCAAGCTCATGTCAAGTCAAGATACTTCCTCTTCCTGCTCATCAACGTGGTGTTTATTTTCCTCTTGGCGAGCACATACTGGCAGCTTGTGCGAGATTTGGCGAACTCGCCCGCCAAGATTCCCGAGAAGTTGGCACAAGCATTGCAACAGGGACGCGCCAAGTGAGTTGCAAGGAACCGGGGTTTTCTCCGCGATTCACGTTGCTTTCAGGCACTTCTTCCTGTCCTATGTCATACTTCAAGGTTACGATCCACTCTCGTAACCATACGATTAACTGATAGTTGAATCAGGGTTTGGCATCATGCCTTTGCAATTGCTCAACCTCGGGATGCTGATTCCTCGCATGATCTTCCGGATATTTTGGACACGAACACCCCGAGGTGCGTACGGTTCTTACTCCTTTGCTCTATAACTCTAATATCATGTAGATTTTGCCGAACTGAATGCTCCTCCAATGATAAATTATGGCATCGTATACCCCCAAGCAATTCTTATCTTCGTCATCACTATCCTATACAGTGTAGTACAACCACTCATCGTCATTTTTGGTGCTATCTACTTCGGGATAGCATACATCGTCTACAAGTACAAGCTTTTATTCGGTAAGTCTACGTATCCCGTTTCGATGAACGTCATCAGATGAAGCTGCGTTTACAGTGTTTTACAAGCCTTATGAATCGCAAGGTCAAGCTTGGCCGCTGACCTTCGTACGACTGATTTGGGGAATCATCATCTTCCAAATCTTCATGATTGGTATCCTCACCTTGCGGCAGTGCTACATCATGTCCTCTCTTCTGGTACCGCTTGTTCTGGTGACTGTTACATGGTCCTGGTACATTCACAAGACCTTCCGACCATTGAGTAACGCGGTATGTCTAAGTTCCGTGTGCGAGGTAGAGAGAGGAGAAGAGGCCGCGGATATCGTGAGGTTGAGGGAAGGACACCCAGTGACCTGGTCGCAGAGGTACGATGGAATCGATTCGTTTTTCGAGTACTGACGCGTCCTTGTAGCAACCTAAGCCGCAGGAGATACGCCCAAAATAACGAGACGTTGTACGTTGCTCCTGAGGATGAAAGGACAGATTACGTGAGAGCCCTCTTTTTCGACATCGCGTCTGCTGACTTTTGGTGTAGTCACAACCGCCAATGGCAAACTGGTACAATGGTGTTCTGAAGTAGGTCATTCTCGGTCCTGGTCCAGTGATTCGCGTTGAACTGAGGTTTCAGCACCGGCAAACGACGCTATGGGCATCCTGCGTTTACTGGTGTTCTCCCAGAACCCTGGCTCCCGCTGAAAAAGGGACAAACGCTTGTGAACGGCCATCGCAATGGCTTGATGAGGATTCCTCTTGACTCGACCCATGGGATCGTGCTCAGTCTCCGCAACCGCTACAGCATGTTGCGGAAGAAGGTCACACGACGTTCGCGGACCACTCCGTCTGGCGAAAGCAACGAGGTGGATAGTCCGCTCGAGGCGCATCCCCTCGTCTCCGATACACACGCCTCAAACCCGTGGGCAGAGGCTGATGCAGGCCCGTCGCAAGCGCAGCATCACATCCACCATCGTCTCAGCTTTGATCCTGGATCCGGGGTGATCATATTACCCGAAGGCGACGACTGGCTCATGGGCGACGACGATGACGACGACGACGACGACGATTCGTCTGACGAGTACGCTAATGGGACACCGCCATCCGGAGAGGTGGCGAGTAATACGTCACAGGAAGACCTTGCCCATCCCTCGTCTTCTCCTACGCCTGCATCGCCGAAGCGGCGTCACGGAACGTATTACCATCACCCCGAACGTCGTAGATCAATCATCCCCGGGGCGTTTCCTTCTTGATCCTAGATACTCGTTTTTTTTGTCCACTTTTACTTTGGATATTTACAGATTAACACACTTGTGGGACACACAGATATTTTTCCTATGAAGTTTGACCGAGGAAGACGCACGACAGTGAGGATTGACACCATGTTCTCCGAATTGTATCCTCCATCCTTAATTACACATTAGTACAATCATGCCATACTCTGTGTGGAGAAGGAATCCGTGAGTTTATCGTCATAATGAACTGTAGGCATACTGGAGTTGAAGGAAAGATACAAGTACTAATTGGTCATGATACATAGGATGTTGAGAACAAAACTGGGGTCTTTCAACCAAATCACCCACTGGTAATGCACAATTCTCATAATCATTTGAACGGACTCCGAAAGATTGAAAAATTAGTCCCCACGTACGGCCCACAGGGTACCACATCATCACTCACGAAAATAATCGGTGATAGTCGTTATTAAGATTAAGCAAATGATGGTATATAGACGACAATCCGAGGTATCTCATCTGCTGCGTATAGTATCTATCCATCATGTACCTCCACAAAACAGGATGGGCAAAGCTACTCAATGGAGTCCCACCCCCTACCATCACGCTGCTTGTTGTGGATCGAAGCATGCGAAGGGACCCCGTTGATACGATGATACGCGTTAAGGTTCTTATGCAAGGTCAGCTGGAAGACGGAGGCGGATCCTTGACGCGAGACGATAGTTGAGTAGGCAAGGAAGAATACCCAGATACGGTACCACCTGCCAACGAAGGAAGTATCAACATCATTCGCGCAGATAGGATGATGGAATGACTGACCGTTCACCATATTTCTCAACAATCTTGTCCTTGTTGCTCACCCAGTTAAGGTACCATTTCCAGATAGTAGCCGAATAGTGGACACCAAGGACGTCGATGTTCTTCACCTCGAAACCAGCAGCCTCAACCTGGTTAACCACCCAACCAAGAGAACAGGAGGCATCTGCACCAGGGAAGACATATTTGTTCATGAAGAGACCCCTGCGGAGTAGATGGTGAGATTCAACCTCGTCCGGAAAGGATATTTAGGAACTCACCAGATGAGATCCTCGTACTGCCACGACGGGCGAATACCAGCAACTTGAAGGACGAAAATACCATCATCTTCCAGCAGGTCGTACATCTGCCTCATGAAAGCACCGTAACGCCTGACTCCCACGTGTTCAGCCATTTCCAAGCTAACAATCTTGGTGAAGTGACCAGGCCCTCCGGGAATTTCACGGTAATCCATGCACAAAACTCTTGCCTTGTCGGGAGTAACACCATTTTTCTTGATCCGCTCGTTACCAAATTTGGTCTGGTTCTTTCCAAGAGTGATACCAGTAACATCACATCCATAGTTTTTCGCGGCGAATGCAGCCAACGTACCCCAACCACAGCCGACATCGAGTAGACGGTCATTGGGCTGAAGGTTGAGCTTAGAACAGACGAGGGCAAGCTTGTTGTCTTGGAGTTGCTCAAGAGTCTCCGCTTCCTCCAGGTTAGTGATGACACCAGAGGTGTAGATCATGCGAGGCCCGAGGAACCTGGGTGGAATAGCTCGATGAATGGATGACAAAAGCCTCATGGGTAAACAAACCATTCATAGAAGTCGTCACCTCTGTCGTAGTGATCACGAACTTGTTCTTCGTCTTGGCTCTGGGAATGAACGATAACTTCGGGCAAGAGGTTCATGAAGACGTATTTGAAGAGCTCAGGTGTGAAGACCATCCTGGCCCAGTCGTGTCGTTGTTCCATGATGTCAAGCACGTCACCTGCAAGGAATGAGCAAATGAGCATGATGGACCAGATAGCGAGGCACACCATTGAAGTCAATCTTTCCCTCAAAGTACGCGTCGTGGAACACCTGCATGGGTATTTTTTCTTTGCCATGATAAAGCGCCTTGAGCTCTGGGTCGTTGATAGTGATGTACTCCTCGATTTCCTTTGAAGGAAGGATGACCTTTTGGTTCTTGCGTTTGCCGTACATGGAGGCGACCGTCCAGTATGCGACGGTAATGGGAAGACCGAGGATAACAACAAGGAAGATGTAGGTCTTGAGTCCACCACGATTGACAATGGGAGTGACGCGTTTCAAAATGTAAGGAACACCAAGGACGAGAGCAGCGAGGTGCACGTTGGAGAAGTAGCCATTGCCCTCGGCGAGACCGACAAGGGGTGCATTTTTAATGGCGGGTGTGGTGGTGACACGTACTGGAGAGAAAGACATGACGACGCGTGCAGAACGGGGTACACGACGTCGAAGTGGAGAAAGAGTGGATGAACGAACAAGTTAGAGAAAGACGCGGTGAGTTCTATGTCTTTTTTATGCGGTCCAATCCAAGCGATGTTTGGCCATGTTTAGCTCACTTCCTATGTGTCGCGCACGCGCCTAGTAACTCATCGAGCTCATCGTCGACACCGTCGTCGACAACACCCTCCTCGTTGCCCCCTACGTCCCACAACGACAGCCGTACAATGGCCAACTACTACTCCCGCTCTCCCCCGCCCCTCCAACATCCCGTTCCTACTCACCCCGCGTTCATCCCAGAGCCCCCATCGACACCCGGTCCCGGCCCCGCGTCTCCCCAGGGCTACCAACGATACCAGCAACCCGCCCCGCACCACGTCGCAGACTTTGCAGCATGGGGTATGAATGACACGACCGCCCAGTTTGGCATGCAACTCGGTCAGAGCGCAGTAGCTGCTGGACAGGAATATGTGCAGAAGAACGTCAGTCAACTTCTTCTATCCTCGACATCGCGCTGATGGCCCCCCAGTTCGGCGGATTGATCCCTCTGTCTCTCCTAAAACACCACTTCAATGTTTCCAATTCATATGTCATTAAAAAACTGCAGCTCGTTGTGTTCCCTTGGAGGCATCGACCTTGGTCACGAAAAGTACGCCGTCTTGAGACAGGTCAGACCGAGTGGCAACCTCCAAGAGACGATATAAATTGTCCGGACTTGTACATTCCACGTATGTCCACTTTCTCCCCGCGCTTCGTACTTCTCATTCATTTCCGCAGTCATGGCCCTCGTCACCTATATCCTCGTAGCAGCCCTCCAGACAGGTCTTCAGGAACGCTTTCACCCACAAATTCTTGGCGCATCTGCATCGCGCGCCCTCGTCGTGGTCTTGCTCGATTTCCTCTTCGTTAAAGGTGGATGTTACTTGCTCAATGTCCAGGGCCCAGGTCAAGTCATAGATCTCATCGCATACGGAGGCTATAAGTTCGTTGGGTAGGTAGCCACCTATATATCACATTTACCGGTCCTCACAGTCAACAGGGTTATTTTGACGTTGCTTACGGGATTAACAAACCCAGGGATGACAATATACGCCATAGTGTTCCTCTATGCATTTGCTGCCAACGCGTTCTTCCTGGTGAGTCTTCGTTCACGTCCCACCTTCAAAGTAATCTGATATACTCTCGTCAGCTCCGCTCCCTTCGCTCAGTCGTCCTACCTGACCTATCGAGCACTACAACACCCGTCACAGTGTCCCATGCTCAGCGTAAACGACGTATCGCCTTCCTCTTCTTCGAAGCAGTCATACAGGTGGTGTATATGGCCATCTTGGTGAGGGTATAGTAAGGGTAGGAGCTTTGCACAATGCTGGCTACTGTCCAAGTCATTGTCCTCCATCTTATCTTCGCAATACACTAGTTGCCGCTGACGGCCGGCGTTACATTGGCATCGATCACACGCGGTATAGGCTATCTCACTCGGAGTACGGGTTTGCCCTATACCATTGTGAAGTGGTCCGTGTTAAAAGGGCCCCTGGAAAGCCTACCGACCTTGGGCGCAGCACGTAGCTTCAGATTTTCGAATCCCCAGGTATATACTTGTGGACGCGATCTGAGGCGTTATGCACGCACAACAAGCATGAAGAAAAAAACGTTCGGGGGAGAGGGATTTTGAAAAGGTATGAGCCAGCCGGCTTGTCATGGGATAGCCACAACTTTATGTACATACTCTCAAGACCGGATCGCCTCTGCGTTGAACCTCTGTTGCCACTGACAGCACTAACAACGCACCGATCCACCTGGGCATACGATCCGCTGCGACGAATACGTGAAATTATCCATGATCGACAGATCTCCGCTAGCTGACGGTCGCCCCATAGCGTGTTTCCGGGCATCAGCTCGGGAGACGTATCTGACCAAGTAATGATTGTATGTAGATACACAACGAATAGCGGCCTGAGTCCGTGAACAACGCATCCGCCAACAAATGAGGTATACATCTTTAGAGGGGCCCTGATAGTAGTTGAATTTTGGGTCGGGAACGTAAGGGTTACGCTGGCGAAAGGTGGAAGTGAGCACCACGCTTCAAGTACGAGGTCCTTGAGGGTGACCAGACTGAATATGGGCGCAGTTTCGGACACAATATTTAGGTCTCTGAGTATAGGATTGTCCCTCAATTCCATGCCCTTCATGATGGTTGGCAAGTGTTCAGGGCGATTGGCGATGGAACGAGACACTGCTTGCCGAAGAGCATTCAGGGGCGCCCGGAGAGTTTCTCGGAGGTGTCTGAGCGAAGACGATGTTAGCACATCCAGAAGGAGATGAGTAGGACCGCTTCAAGTTGCGTACTCCTGCCAGCCAAACCCAGGGGTTCCGTCGGGGTCCTAGTAACACACAAGCAGCGACTAGCCGAGGCGAAAAGGAAAAGGACCACCCAAAGGCATTGGATAGTCGGTTGATTATCGACATCAGCTGCGGAGCTTTACTACAGCAAGGGAACTGGGATAGATGTAGGTGAATGAACGAACGAACCACTCTTCAGACCGGCCAGATTCAAGCCACTACACCGACAACCGCACCCTGTGCCGCAGGTATCGGATTGTTGATCTCGCCAGCACTTGACGTGGGTTATATGCAAACATTGACCACAGCTCCGTGCAAGACCTGAGAATAAATCAATCCTATTTGAGGACGACAATCGAGAGCTTCGCAGTGAAAACTTGCCTTTCACCGGAAGTCTGCAAACCGAACAGCGCGGATTCTTCTGGTGATTACCACACAGAGAGCAAGCATCGTCATCGGACAATCGACCATGACCACATTGTGCACATGCTGGTTGAATATCTGCGCAGGTGTTAGCGTTGCCCGAGAGTCCACAAGAATGACGGGCACCGAATCTCATATCCATATTCTGAGGTGGGGTTCTGATGAAGGACGATGTCTTGACTGCATTCAACAGTTCGAGCCGTTTATTCAACAATTCCCAACCGAACAGCATCTCTGCGTATGCCACTACATGACACGCCAATTGTGAGAGTAGTTGAGGGGCTAGCCTGGTTCTGCTGGTACATTCAGTGAACCTGAAAAAAATGAAAATGTCACGGGGAGTGGAGCCATACCCTTGGGCGTGCTGCTGAAGTTCCTCATCGAGGACGATCAGCTTCTTTTCCTGTATAGCTCGCTTCGCATTGGCGGCCTGTGAACGTTCTGGGCGTCTGCCATGACCCGCCGACGAGAAAGATTGTCGACTGAGTGGTGAAACCATCTGCGTTTCGGACCACGACTTCGATATGGGTGATATAGTCGATATCGATATCTGGTCTCTCCTGCGCAAGTGCCGCGGGGAATCGATGTTCGGTAGACGAAGAATAGTTTCACGCTGAGGAATGGGAACAGTGATTTTACCAGGTAGGGTGTCGAGTGGTGTTGAGATTGATTCGTGGACACCTGACATGAATTGACGGACACTTCCGGTATTAAATAGACTTGACCACGACCCTCGGGAGGAGTTGGATGTAGAGAGTGAAGATCCGACAACATAGTTGGTGGTGGTTGGGGACGTGGAGGAAAGTCGTGGCCACGCAGGAGACAGTATGGCCGCTCGAGGATCCTTGGATCTCGATAGGCTAAAGTAGTCAAACTCGTTCTTCCAGACAGTGGGAGAAGCTTCTTTGGTGGATGGTGTATGAGTAGTAACTGAAAATTGAGGCTTGGACACCAAATAGCAGCTGAAATCGAACGTACTCACGTTGTTCTGGCGATGAAGTGTAGGCTTTGAGAAGCACCACAGCTAACATAGCAAGCGTTTGCACATCACGAGTCGCGCAAAATTCTCTGTGCCTATGCAATCTAATGGACCACCGTCCTTCTAGAGATTTAGAACGTACCAACATTTGATTAACGATTCGGTGAGCAACTACCCCGAAGATATTCTGTGTTGCCGCGTGAGCAGGGAACAGGCTCTGGAGTGTTCTAAACATTCTCTCATGCGCAAATTGTCCATGTTCTCTGGCGACGGTCGCGTTGAATCGACATAAATCCTCCAGTGTGCTTGCTTGGAAGATATACGCCGCGGCAACCTTTCGCCGTGCAAGCGAAGTATCGGTTGACGGCCTGATGAACACAGTACTCCGTCGTGTGGGAATCATGGAAACGTTGTTACTCTGATCGTTTGTGACAGTGTTATCCTTCGTCTCGAAAGCTACGTCCCACTGTGCTCTTTGCTGGGAGAAAGTGAGCAGGTTAGTCATGATGCGCAACGTATGTTCGCTGTCCCCCGGTCGTCGAGAGTCCGCTTCTAGACGTTGGTCTGTAGCAGCTAGTCCAAGACGGCGGACGGCATCAGAGAGCAATGCAGGTGATTGGAATAGTCGCGAGGAGTGTGGTGAGCGTGAAGCAGTAGCTGGGGAGCTCGAAAGCTCACTTCCCCCATTGATTTGATGGGGACGAACTATTCGAGGCAGTGCTCTGAAGAAACAGATCAATTCCTCTGCTCGAGAGGCATTCCGTGAATATGCATTATACAGGGTGAAGATGGGGGTCTTACCGTTCGGACCAAAGACACCTTGTGAAGTTCTTGGCTCCGCCAGATTCTTATTGTTTCTTAATAACGAGACTGTAAAATCCCTAGACTTTCTGGTGGCCGGGCCTTCGTCTTCCTCTGAAGATGACTCCGACCTCATGTCCACCGGAATGCCCACCTGTTCGTTTTCATCCCCAAATAACAAAAATCTGAGGCACGCTTCAAGACACGGTCGACGACGCTCTCTGATGGTTTTGAGGCGCCGAAGCATGAAGGCTCGGTTTTGCATCGATATCAACGGGGTGCGCTCGAGATCAATTTCAGGTGTGCCTTCAGGATGGGGAGCGTGGGGGTAACTCTTCGGAAATCGGAAGGAAATACGGATGAAGACAGACGAAGACTCTCCCCAGGGGCCGTGCAAACCCAATGTACAAGTCCGTTTTTTGGTGAGGTCGTGCTATCAAGAATGAGAGAGGTCGCACAAGAAACTAAAAAAACTCACTTTCTCAAGCCGGATCTTGGAAGTAGAAAGCTTCGTGAGCACTGAGGTGATTCTAGTACCCGTTGTCAGCGCTGACTCACGCATTGCAACCAAGAAAACAGTTCTCACTCGTCAGGCAAACTTTGAGCTCCCTCAACCTCTTTTCCTTCCCTGAGCCGACTCTCACTTCTCTTCCTCTTGTGCTTCTGACTCGTCGTAGTCTCGCCATCCCTCCCATGGGAAACTCTCGATCTTGACCCACTACTCACCCCGCTATCTCTGCCAGAACTCTCATCCCTCCTTCCCCCAACCCGAACACTCGCCAACCACGTAAACGCATCCATACCCACCCTAGTACCCTTCCCACCACCTGCATGACCTCGTGACATTGTCATTGTTGTACTCGGGATCGGAACGGCTCGTTTTCCTGGTTGTAGTTGGCCTGGAGCTTGGCTTTGGTTCTCGCCTGGGTCGTCTCGAATGCGAGCTTGAAAATGTTCGTTAATGACTTGCGGGTAACGAAGGTGCATTTGGTGCTGAGCTGCGGACGTTCCTGGGTCGAATAACAGTATTCCCTTCCCTCTTGCGGCACTCCCATGATGAGGTTGTAGCACAGGGTTCGCGGGTTTCTTTACCCCGAGCGTAGGTGCCGGACCGGCACGCACCTCTGCTAATATGCTTCGCGAACCGACCGGGGCAGATAGAGCCGGGTCTGAGTCCGATCCTTCTGGGGCATGTCGGAAGGACTGGTGTGATCTTCCAAAGTCGGTAAATAAGGGTGATTTGGCGGGTACTTTGGAGGATCCGAGAGTATATCCCGTTTTCTGGTTTGGAGACTGGTGAGCACCGTGAATTAAAAAAACGTTGAAGATATACTTGCCTCCATACTCTCCGAATCCACGGGCCAAAACCTCAAGGTCCGATCTTTGGACCATGTGATTAGCTGGTATTCCGCCCCATCTGCAAGAAACATAAGCAATCATCATCGCAAGCTCAGGTTGGGGGTGGGCGCATACGCACCCAAGCCTCCCTTTCTCCAGACAAATTCCTTGACTACATCTGTATGTCCCTCGAAGATCTCTACCGGCACCATGTCGTCGCCGGTCACCCACATTTCAAGAGCTGTTTCGCCTCTTTGGGGTAGACTCAATATACCTCTTCCAAATGGTAAATTGCGTGCCCTCCATACGGGATAACGCGTCGTAATCATCGTCAGAGGTTGTGCTAAATGTTTTGAGTTGCTTTGAAAGAAAGGCTCGGTCTGAGGAAAATCAGGGGCCAATGTGTCCTGTACGTTCCACACTTTGATCGTCTTGTCCAGAGAGCATGTGACGATATCGTGCGCCCGAGTGTGTGCCCAGTCGATTCCGTATATCTTGGCATTATGAGCACGAATGCGAGCGGTAGGGAGGGATCCTTTCTGTGCCTCCAACGTCAGAGATAGTAGGGAGGGAGCAGTGCCAGTGGACTAACTCGACGATCCCAAATGAGGACCTCGTCCATGTGCGAAGACGCAAGCACATTCGGGTCTTGGCGATTCCACTTGACTTGTGTGCCTCCGGCTGAAACAGGGTCAGGAAGAGATGATTGTATATCGAAATTCTTACAGTTGAATGCACAAAGCCCTGAGGGACGTTAGCGAATGACTAGCATTGGGCAGCTGTTTCTTACCCATTACTGGCTTGCGCGGTTCTCGGAGGTCCCAAGACCATAACCAGGAGTCAATCCCAACACTAGATACTGTGTCTGGCTCAGATGTATGCCAGTTGATGTCCGTTATCGCACGGTAATGGGAATGTAGGATATGCTCAATGGAACTCTTCCCTACCATCATTAGGTTCCATATAAGACTAAAATTTGATTAAGCAATGAGTAACGTAGACAATTAGAACATACAGCTTTTCTGAGGAGGTGGAGACAATGTACTCTGCCCGAGCCCGGTGAGGATTCCATTGAACGTCCGCCACATCCCAAGTACCACCTTGGGGCAGGAACCTCGGGATTTCGAGAGGTGCTTCGAGATCGATGATGAATAGCCCACGCCGGCTGATGGTTTTGCAGTCAGGAAGGGGGATGATCCGAACGAATACCGTCCGCTTACGCTGCAAGGACGATATCACGATTCGTTGGGCTAATACTCATCTACATGTCTAGGTTAGACAATTTTACTCGCAGCATCAGCGTTCCAAGCGACCAACGTTGCCAACGGCATCTCCAACAAGGTCTTTCATATCGATCTGTAAACTCCTGAAGTTACTTCCGTCTTCCGGGGATGTGGAAGGCTGAGATCGTTGGCTTGCTGAGGTGGTGAAATTGAGGGTCGGGACATCACGATATGACGCAATGCCAGCAGAGACACTGTCTTGTGGAAGGTCGTAAAGTGGTGGGGCCCAGGAGGGTCTGCGAGCGGAAAGGAGGCTGAGGCTGGAGGGAATTGGCCCATCCCGGTCGCATTCGATGAGAGTATCATTGGCGATTCGAATGCGAGCGGAAGATGGGGGCGCGTTCGACGGTCGCGTCTGCGACTTTGAAGACGAGCGCGACAGCATTGCCATCCGAAGGTGACCGTGACGTAGACCGGTTTTAGTATTTATTATATTTATTTATGCTTTTTTATCCTTGACTCGAGTCACTGGCTAATCCGAGCTTTTACCCAAAGAAACATAAAAGCCCTGGCGTGGCTACTCAGATTCTTCCGCTCCCCCATCTCCCTGAAGAGCACTAACTGGCACACTCGACCTCTTCGTACCATGGTTTCGTCCCTCCCTTCTCTCCCACATGTCCCCGGAACGGACCCCTCCTCTTGCATATTAGATGCCTTCCGGATCGCCATCGCAAAACGCGTATCCGATCGGTTACCCCAGCTCACGATAGAACAAGCTTACTCGGGGGTCGATTACGGAAAGAAGGGTGTCGACTTCACTGTGGCCCTTCCCCGATTCCGACTCCCCGGGAAACCCGACGAGCTTGCAAAGAGGGTTCTAGGAGATGTATGTTTACTTCTTTCGTTAACGAGGGGTTTCCGACCCATGCTGCCCTTGCGAGCTGATGCCCAGCGTGCTGACGGGGTCTTTTTCGAAGTTCCAACCTGATGACTTCATTGCATCAATCACACATGATAAACAATTCCTTCATTTCCAACTAAACAACGCGAGCCTCATCCGCGAAGTACTCAATCAAATCCACACCCTCACGTACGACAGCCCCTCTGGAAAATCGTCATATGGGACGAACACCATTGGCGCAGGGAAGAAGCTCGTCATCGAGTACTCCTCTCCCAATATCGCGAAATCATTCCATGTTGGACACCTTCGGAGTACCATCATCGGTACATTCTTGGCAGGCTTGTACAGGGCGTGTGGCTGGGAAGTTGTATCAGTAAACTATCTCGGAGATTGGGGTACACAGGTGATGACTTCCACCCTCTCAACGACGTTGACGTTGACATGCAGCGTTTGGTTAGTTCGGCATGATAGCCTCCGGATTTGAGAAATATGGCTCCAAAGAGGAACTCTCCAGAGACGCAATCAAACATTTATATGACGTCTACGTCAAAGTGAGCAAGGAAGCCGACACAGACCCAAATGTCAAAGTAGAAGCTGCACGAATGTTCAAACGGATGGAAGACGGTGATGAGAGCGTCCTTGCCAACTGGCGAGAATGGCGGGAGTTGAGCATCGCGAAGTACATCGAGGAATACGATCGGTTGAATGTCTCCTTTGATCGATACATTGGAGAGAGCGAAGTCGGAAAGGAGTGGATGGATACAGCAATTGAGCGTCTTGACGAACTTGGCTTGATAAGCGATACAAATGGAGCCAAACTGGTCGATCTGGAGAAGTGGAAGCTGGGAAAGGCCGTCCTCCGAAAAGCGGGTGAGTCTCAAGTTTGAACATTAGCGAGAGACCATTTGACCCCAGGGTTCTTAGATGGAACCTCAATCTATCTCACTCGAGATATTGCTGGCGCGATCGAACGATGGGAAAAGTACCAGTTCGACAAGATGATCTACGTCGTCGCATCCCAACAGGATCTACATTTAGCTCAGTTTTTCCAGGTATTGAAGCTAATGAACTTCTCGTGGGCTGATCGTCTCGAACATGTCAACTACGGTATGGTGCTTGGCATGAGCACTCGGAAAGGCACCGCGGTCTTCTTAGACCAGATAATCAAGGAAGCGGCGTCCGTGATGCACGAGCAGATGAAGCGGAATGAAGGAAAGTATAATTCCATAGAGGATCCAGAGTACGTCAGTCAGGAAGTCGGTATCACCGGCATCAAGATTCAAGATATGGCTGCCAAACGGTATGCTTTCAGATAACAGTCAGATATACAAACAGACTGACATTCCCTGGCAGGGTCAACAACTATACCTTCAATTGGGATCGCATGCTGTCCTTTGAGGGTGATACCGGACCATACCTACAATACGCTCACGTCCGACTAACATCCATGGAACGCAAAAACCCGGAACTCCTTCCCCTTCCTCCGCCTTCCCAAATCGATACCTCATTGCTTGCCGAGTCTGGACATGCCCGAGATATTTCGATCTTGCTCGGATCGTATCCAGATGTTGTTAAGACTGCGCTCAAGACACACGAACCAAGCGGGGTAGTCACGTTCGCGTTTCGTCTCGCGCACGCAATCTCGAGTGCGTGGGAGACCCTCGTAGTGAAAGGTGAGCATGATCTAGAGAAGGCAAGGGCGAAGCTGTGGTTGTATGTTTGTGCACGAGATGTATTAGGGGCTGCGATGCGGCTCCTGAGCATACGACCTCTAGAAAGGATGTAGACTAGTGACATTTAAATTTAACAAGTGTTCCCTTTGCACTGAGGGAAGTCAAGCGCATTATATCCAGTGTCCGTAGCCCTGACACTTAGTGTCAATGGAATTTTGGATCATTCCTTGGCAATCACAATCAGTGACAAAACATGACACTGATAGGGACATTTTTGCTAGTAACAAGTGTCTCAAATGCAGAAAGAGAGTGGTTATGTTGTCACACCAACTCTTTCAAGTTGGTGTTGACAAAGTGGCTTGGACCTGGCATGCTTGGACAAGTCTGACAGCAGGGCAGCCAGCATATTGCAAACCTTACTGCTACATTGCCCTATATCGAAGTACAAAGGTACCTCGATGGCGCAGGGACAAGAGGGAGTGTTAGTGAGAGAGACTCACTATAGCCGTGTGGACAGTAATCAGGTATGTGGTGACACTTGAGTGGTGGGATAGGTCTCTGAGGAGTCTCAGGTCTCAAGTGAAACAGAGGGTGGAAGAACTGTTAAATACTACTGGCAGTAAGGCCAGGGTTTAAATAGAAGTACAGTGTTTGTACTTGTGGTGGTGACAGAATCTATGAAAGAGGCAGAGATGCCCAAACTAAAGTACATTAGCTACAGGTAAAATAGAGAAAGAAAAAGACTCACCTCAGCTGCTGCCAGAGATGGTGGTAAATGACTGAGGTGTGTCTTAGTAAGAAACTAACATATATGTATGTGTTGTGGGTGGAGGTGTACTCATATTAAGTTATATGTAATATCGGGTAAATGGTCCAAGTGAAGTAGAAGCCGATTCTGAATGTTCCGAGTTTGGAAGAGCGCGGGAAAGTTCCAGAACCTGTTCCGGAATGGTTCTGAGACTGTTCCGAGATGACAATCTTGGAACCCTTGGAAGAGTGTGGGAAAAAACCTCGGAACGCTTCAGAGCGGTTCCGAGTCTGTTCCAAGTTTGTTCTGAGATGACAATCTCGGGATCCTCGGAAGAGTGTGGGAAATATCCTCGGAATGCTTCGGAATGGTAGAGTCAGAATGACAACTCGGAATGGTGGTTCCAGGATTGGACATGTTGGAACAGGAATGACTCAGGGTTGGATTATTGTTGAATACTGTCAGGTGGTAAATGTCCCATAAGGGGACGTCTCGTAGAATACTACGGAATATCATGGAATGATATGTAATACATGAGTCATGCTATATAAGTGATATGAGTCATGATCAGTAAGCGATTGGTCAGTCATCCAATAGCGTTACTAGCTCTTATCTATGATGTCAGAATGACATCATGCTATCGTAAATGAATAGCGTAAGCAGTCCAGGCCACAGACCTTATAAGTATGATGTAACAAAGGTCTAGACAGACCTAGATTCTAGGATGTGAAATTGAAGAATTAAACATAGAAACCTAGAATCTCAACACTCCTCCTCGCTGTTCATGTTGCAGTAGAATGGGGATAAGGTATCAACTGTAAGGCTTGTCTTCCTTCATGGAATTTGATCTTGCCCAAGTTCTTCGTGAAGATGTCAGTGAACTGCTGACCTGTTGGAACATAGTAGAGCTTTATCTCTCCATGTGTAACGGCTTCACAAATGTAGTGTTCAGGTATACGAACATGCTTTGTTCGTCCTTCTTGAGCAGGGTTGGATGCGAGAAATATTGCACCTTGATTATCGACGCAGAGTGGTAGAGGACGTAGCTTTAGTCCAAGCTCTTCGTAAATGTAACGAATCCACTGGATCTGTTTTGCTGCTTCGGTCATACCGCAATATTCCGCTTCTGTAGATGACAGCCTGACTCTCCACTGTTGGCGTGATAACCAGGAGATGATGCCGTTTGTGAGGTACATGGCATATCCTGTTGTAGACCGTGTGTTACAACTCAATCCACCCCTCTGTACAACCTCTCGTTTGTCCATACCTCTCCGTTTTCCCTTCCCCTCCACCTACCACGTTCTCCCTCTCCTATGCAGCTGTGATACGATAGATCCCCATTACCTGTACAATACCTACAGTTCCTTCCCTTGTCCGTTGGTCACGGAACCGCACTGCCTTTCCCCTACCCAGTATCATGTTTCATCTCCACGTTTCATCGTACCTACCAGTTTCCTAAGTTATTCCCCTTATAGGATACTTAGGCCTCGTAGTACGTCTAGTTACCGCTATCGTGACTCACAGCTTGGTCTGTGCGTCCTATGTACTCGTATAAAGATCCGTTGGCGTAGTACTAGCTCCCCAGCTAGTTCTACGCAATATACCGCGTATCTTCTGGCGTATACATAGCTCCTCTTAAGTCTCCAGGCTACTTCTGAGTGCCTGCTACTAGTGACTTAGTACGCTTCACCTAGGCCCAGAACCTACGGTGCGGTAAGCGTCGTAACACCGTGAAGTCTCAACATCTCCAGCCCAATCTGTATCTGAATAGGCAACAAAACCATTGTGGTTGCCCATCACTCCATACTGAATGCAGAATTCTGTTGAAGAGGAAAGATAGCGGACTATAAAGAGCGCTTTCTGCAGATGTTTTTTGGTTGGGTTTGCTGAGAACTGCAACATCTTGATAACAGAAAAAGCCAGGTCTGGTCGTGTGCCGAGCATGATGTAGAGCAATGATCCAATGACCAATTGATACTTTGTGCGAAGGGTCTGATTGATGGTCTTGTTTGGGTTTGGTCTCGGGTTGTACCCGGTAGGTAGAGGAACGGTAACCTCTTTGGCATTCTCCTGACCAAAGCGTGCTGCGACTTTGCTAGCGTACTTTGTCTGGTCGAGGGTAATCGTGCGTTTGCGACAATCTCTGATGATATGTATTCCCAGGTATTCTTTAGCTTCACCAAGATCTCTTGATTCCCATTTCTTCATGAACTGTGCTTTATGCACGAGTACTTGTACCTTGTTGCTACCCATAAAAAGAGCATCGTCAACATAAATAAGAAGGATGATCAAATTTGATCCAATCTGTTTGAAGTATGTTCCTGGATCCGATTGTGATCGGGTAAATCCCATATCCAGAAGACTTGGATGGAGCTGCTTGTTCCATTGGAGAGCAGCCTGCTTCAGCCCATAAATGGCTTTGTGTAGTCAACAGACTTTTCTCTCTTGTCCTTTCACTACGAAACCTTCTGGTTGTTCCATATAGATTTCTTCATCTAGCTCTCTGAACAAGAACGCTGTCTTGACATCGACTGCTTCTAATTCCCAATCGTAAAGCGCAGCTAGAGCGAGTAACAGTCAAAGTGTTTCAAATCTTGCAACTGGTGAGAAGGTGTTTTCATAGTCAATTCCAAAGACTTGTGTGAATCCTTTGGTGACGAATTGAGCTTTCTTGCGACTGCCTGATTTGATAGCATATACCCATCTCCCTTTGATGGTTTGGCGACCGTTAGGTAAGTCTGCTAGTTCCCATACTTTGCGATCTTGAAGTGATTTCATTTCATCCTTCATCGCAGTTCTCCAAGGTTCTTGATCCTCTGGATTCAGTTTGAGGACATCCCTATACTGTTTAGGTAGGGGACCTTTCAATGAATCAACCACCATGGATAAGTGATGTCATATCCACTGGATACTATACATTTCCCCTAAATCTTCCTCAGCATTCGTAGGTTGTGGTGTAAGAGCCATAGGCTCCTCCTGAATAAGATCTGCGCCTTGTTGTAACTGATGTTCTATCTGGACTGGAGGTCGGTCTCCGTATGCGTTATCTGGCCTGATACACGGAATGGGTATCCTTGTGGATCATCATTGTTCAACAGGTGGTTGAAACATTTGTCTGCGGTCTATAGTTCGAAGATCCTGATGTGGTCTTGTACAAAATTCAGGGATTGTCTCATTAGGTCTCTGACAGGGAGGTAACCAACCACGTGCTCCACGTAGAGGTGGAAATTCGAGTGGTTCTGGAGTTTCTTCAGGAGTAGAATCGGTTATCTCTCTACGTTTATGCTGGTGTCAGTCGGATAAAGTAGACCAGTGTCCCGTTTCAGGTACTTCTCGCTTTACAGTGGGTTTCATAGGTGAAAAGTCCTTTGGGGAAGAATGATATTGTGGTGGTGATGGTGATCCTGATGGAGTGCTGTTATCAAAGAATAGAGGTGATGGTAATTCTTCATCGTCCTCTGGCAACATCTAGGGTCGTATGTTATCAGACGCATGTCCAACGTCTAAGGGAGGTAGCTGATTGGGTTCATGGTGACTAATACCTAAGGGAAGATTGATGAAAAGATCTCGTGGCGGATCGCGATTCCGTTGTTGAGATAAATCTTCATGAGAGTCGTCCAATGCTTCATTGTCTTCTTCAGCAGGAATTGGGACAAAGTCGTCTTGATGAACTTGATCTCTGGAACAAGATGGAAATACTTCTTCATCAAATATGGCGTGAGTCGAGATGATGACTCGGTGTTTCTGGGAAGACCAGAAGCGATAACCTTTAGTATTCAGCTCATATCCGATAAAGATCATTTCTTCGGCTTTAGGTGATAACTTGTCTCCTTTGTTCTGGTGGTATAAACACATAAGCTCATGTCCCGAATATCCGAAAGTATGAAACATCCGGTATATCTCCGTTGAAGAGTTCAACAGGTGTCTTCCATTGATGATGTCTAATGGGCTGTCTGTTATAGACGTGTACCGAGGTCTCGACAGCATCTTGCCAGAAGCTTTTAGACATACAGGCATGGTGTCGGATGGCTTCTGCTATCTCGAGCAAAGTTCTATTGAACCTCTCTGCACGACCGTTCTGTTGAGGAGTGTGGGGAACAGATGTCTGATGTGTGACACCTTTGGTAGTGAAGAACATTTGTAGTTCTCGACCCAAAAATTCCCCTCCTCGGTCTGAATGTACAGAGGTGAGAGTGTGACCAGTGAAGGTCTGTGCCCAAGCAGTCATATCTTTAAACCTAGCAGCAACAAGATCCTTGGTGTGAATGAACGCAACCAGGGCATAGCCCGGGTAATCATTGATGAAGGTGAGAATGTAGTGGGATCTAGAGCGTGGTTCAACCGGTAGAGGACCGATTAAATCTGTGTGGACCAGAGCGAGTGGACGATTGACCCTTTTATCAGAAGACAGAAATGGTCAGTCGGCCATCTTCCCTAGAGCGCATCCTTTGCATGGTGCAAGGATTGCAGGGACGGTGACAGGAGGTAGTCCAGAAACGCACGTAGGTGCTTGTCGAAGGGTATTCTTCGAAAGGTGACCAAAACGCTGGTGCCATAGTTGATAAGAGGCTGATTCCGAAGCAAGGGAGGTAACAAGAGCATTCTCTGGATTAATTGATTGTGACTGAAACCAGTGAAGGTTGTTCTTGGTTGATCAAGCAGACGCCTGTATAACCAAGTTTTCTGTTGTGTTCCAGATTCGGCTAGTAGAATCTGTGATTTCACAGATATAGCCTTGCAATGTCAGAGTTGGAACTGACAGTAGCCTGTGTGTCGTGTGTGGTGCATACCAAACTTCCTGTAAAGTAATGGGCTGAAAAGAATCTTGCTGAACAATAATCTTGCCAGGTCCATACATGGGTACGGTTTGTCCATTCACAACACAGGCGAGGCAAGTGTGTGATTCAAGATGGACAAAATCATCTTTAAAAGGCAACAGATGATCAGAGCAACCACTGTCAATCATCCAGTGATCTCTGGTGAAAGATTGTGACTCAGAATCTCCTCCTAGCACAAAAGCACCGTGATAATTGCAATAATCTGTCTCGTCATTGTCATATCCGTATGTAACCTGGTCATTGTTGTGCTGCAGACGAATGCCATGGTCTCGTGGTGCTTCAGGAGCAACCACGGTGGTCTCTACCAAAGTAGGTAAGGAAGTGGATATATTATTGAGATGGTCGAGATTCCCAAAGTGGGAAGAGCTCAATGGTAAACCCCTGATGCTAATCTTCATCGATGTCTTCTTCTTCTTCTGTTGCTTCTTTTGCCCAATAGGTGCGATGTTGCCTGACTCAGAAAGGGCATTCTGAGAGGCGGCTGAGAAAGGGCA
The DNA here is from genome assembly GCA_038091165.1 of Rubroboletus pulcherrimus. NCBI lineage: Eukaryota > Fungi > Basidiomycota > Agaricomycetes > Boletales > Boletaceae > Rubroboletus > Rubroboletus pulcherrimus. The sequence goes on from JBBPNY010000012.1 coordinate 83,724, forward strand.
TGGACGAGGGTCCAGCAACATTCATCCCGATATCTTCTGCTTTGTGATTCCATCCAGCTGCTGCTATAGTCGAGGAAGTTTCCTCGGCCTCTTGATCCACTTCCATGTGGTCAAGGTAACAATGTTGGGGATCTTCATCATGTTCATATAAGGATGGATAGATGATGTCTTCTTCGACGTAATCGTTCTCCATTAAGACCTCATTAGCAAATGTTACCTTGTGTGCCTGAGCACAACCTTTTCCTTTATGGTTGTGTCTCTTGTTGTAGCCTTCTTGCTTGGTCTGTGACTGCGAATTAAACTTCTTCTTCTGACCAGAAGAAGAGCCTTGGTTCCTGTTTGGAGTTCCAGTACCAGTGTGTTGCTGTTGTTGTTGAGGCTGATTACCATAATGATGGTAACCATTCGACGGTCGTGACTGTTGAAAGCCTTGGTTCTGAGATCTCCACTGATTCTGTTGTGGAGGTCCTTGCCGAATAACAGCTGTACGATTCACAGTTGCTTGTTGGTCTCTGGATACTTCAGAGATCCAGGAAGTGAGAGGTCTACGAGTAGCACATAGGTCCATTTCATGAAGAATACATTGCGAAACATTCTCCATTGTGAATTGGGTTTCATTGAGGGTTTGCATAATGGTGGAAGCTAAACTGAAAAAGTCTTGTAGGAGCTGATTAAGAAGAATCATCACTTTAAACGATGCAGGGAGATTGAGTCCAGCTTGAAGAAGCTGTTCAAACATCTGAATGATCTTCGAAATGTCTTCATTTGCTGAACGTGGAGAGATGTGTGTCCACATGATTTTATGAAACGTGTAGAACTGGCCAGATATGCCAGTCTTGCTGAATCAGCCTTTCAGTGTCTCCCAAAGAGCGTGAGCAACTGAGGGGAAGGTGGTAGCATCAGCTCATCCATAATTGACATGGCTGGTAAGGGAATCGTTGATTGTGGAGGCAACAAAGCCAAGAACATGTTTATCTAGGAGCTTCCACTTTAAGCAGTCTTCAGCAGTAGTTTGACCGGCATAAGTAAGAGTCCCATCAACGATCTCCCAACACGAGTAGGCTTGTAAGGCAGAGCGGACGCGAATGCTCCAAATGGGGTAGTTGCTTTGTCCGGCTAGGACAGGAATGCGTGAAAGAAGGGAAGATTCAATCTTGAGTTCGCTAGATGTGGGGAGTGCCATATCTATAAGGAGAGGAGATCTGAAACGATATTGTCAGGAAAGAAAGTTTCAAAGAGATAGCCCATAAGAGAGAAGTTGGTAGGAGGTGGTCCTGTTCCTTGTCTTGGTGGTGAAGCCGGTGGTCTTGCCTGTGAAGGCGGTGTCCTAGATCTAGATCTTGATGGAAGTCTCGGATACATCTGTTTCTTCTTGCTTTCCCAATCAAGTTTTCTCTGGTACTTTGTCTTCTTTTGTGATGCAATAGGAGGGTCTCGATGACGCTGAGTCATCAGTAAAGATGCATATGATTCAAACTGGACATAGTCCAAGTCTCACATATAATGCAGATTACCCATGTAAACATTGGTAATAAACCCCTCCTGAATGCAAATGTCACGAGAAGAAGGGGATAGAAAAGGAAGTGATATTGAAGTAGAAGTACCGTTAAGGAAAAGAAAGTTCTCGATGGGAGACTTTAAGTTTTGGTGGTAAGTGATAGAAGAAAAGTACTGTTGTTACAAACCAACGGTTTGGTCCTCTCCCATCCGTATTACTTACAATGTTAGAACATTGGCCTTCACTTCCCACCTTGTGGACAAGTACTACTGTTACTTTGGACCACTATTCCATTCGTGTGTTGATCTCCTAGGATCTACACAGCCTCCTTCATCCTGGCAGTTTTACTGCTCCCTTTTTGTTATGACGCTACCACACCGTAGGTTCTGGACCAAGGTGAAGCATACAAAGATACTAGTAGCTGGCACTCTGAAGTAGCCAGAAGACTTAGGAGAGATTCCTAACAGGCCAGAAGATACGCGGTATATTGCGTAGAACTAGCTGGGGAGCAAGTTCTACAAGCAGAGGTTTATATATGCTACAGGATCGCACACAGACCAAGCTATACGTGATAGTAGACTAATCTAAATGGAGAAATGCCTCAAGGGAACTGGCAGGTGTGCCATGAGGCGATGGGATCAAAGAGGCAGTGCGGTTCAGAAAGGAAGAGAGGAACCAGTCAAAGGGTACATCAAAAGGGGGCAGTAAAACTGCCAGGGTGAAACAGGGGAAGGTGGGCTGTGTAGATCTTTAGGGGATCGACACAGGAATGGGGTAGTGGTCCAGAGTAATGGTATTACTTGTCCACGAGGTGGGAAATGAAGGCCAACATTCTAACATTGTAAGTTAAGTGGAATAGGAGAGGATCGAACCGTTGGTTTGTAACACTTTTGATGTACCTTTAGACCAGTTCCTTACTTCCCTTCTGAACTGCACTGCCTCTTTGATCCCATCGTCTCATGGCATGCCTGCCAGCTTCCATGAGGCGCTTCTTCATTTAGATTAGCCTACTATCGCGCATAGCTTGGTCTGTGTGCGATCCTGTAACATATATAAACCCTTGTGTTGTAGAACTTGCTCCCCAGCTAGTTCTACACAATATACCGCAAACTTTCTGGCCTGTTAGGAATCTCCTTCTAAGTCTTCTGGCTAATTCAGAGTGCCAGCTACTAGTATCTTTGTATGCTTCACCTTGGTCCAGAACCTACGGTGCAGTAGCGTCGTAACAACTGTAGTGGCGGCGGTAGCGGCCAAGTTGGAGGTATGGGTGTGGATTGTAGCCATCTAAGGGCTTGCTTGAAGCTGTCTGCATCTTTGACCTTCCTCTCCAGCTCTGCTATTTCCTCGGGAAAAAGGTTCTCCTTGGAGCCCTGAATAAATTGCATTAAGCTCATCCTTGTTGTTATGAAGGTGAGCTGTTGCGGGAGCAACGCTCACAGGGTCTAGAAGCTCGAGAGCTTAACCACTATGGGAACCAAGACTAGCTTTCAGGCTAACATGAGCCTGGTGAGGGGTAGATGAAAGGAAGCTGATTGAGTTGCCTTAATATCAACCAGGAACTTCTAGGAGCGAAGATCCCGTAAGTGATACAAGTGGACTAAACTAAGGAATAGGGTTTAGAGTGCGAGACTTTATATAGTGTGCTTCTATGGGCAGTGCTTCTGGAACAGGAAGCACTGGAACTCTATTGTTCGCCTCAACTGTCTATTGCCTCCATGGAATGCCTCTGTAATCGGGAACAGTACTCAGCGTTGATCATGATCTGATCAGTATCTGTAGGATCTGATCGGCACTAATAGTCAGTGCCTATCTGGGATCTGTAGTTGGCGTCTATTCAGGATCTGTAGTGGCTCGGGGACGAGGCTGTCCCGGGATCGGTAGAGAGAGTGTACACAATCTGAGATCGTGTTGCGACGTGTCTGGGTCACGTGCGATGAACGGTCATGTGCCAATGGAATGTGCAGGTCACGTGATCACGAAGTCACGTGCTGCTAGAGCGAAGGGGACTGAGAGTGAAGAAAAAGGTGTGAAGAAAGGGGGTTTCATAACATGAGCAGCCTTGAGAAGACATTGAAGTCTTCGCTGAGTGAAATCCTGTTGGAATATTGAGTGCTGGTGACGGTCAAAGTAGGCATTCCAGTCAGCTTGACAGAATCTATGAAAGAGGCAGAGATGCCCAAACTCAGCTGCTGCCAGAGATGGCGGTAAACAACTAATATTTACCTATGAAAGAGGCAGAGATGCCCAAACTAAAGTACATTAGCTACAGGTAAAATAGAGAAAGAAAAAGACTCACCTCAGCCACTGCCAGAGATGGCGGTAAACGACTGAGGTGTGTCTTAGTAAGAAACTAACATATATATGTGTGTTGTGGGCAGAGATGTACTCATATTAAGTTATATGTAATATCGGGTAAATGGTCCAAGTAAAGTAGAAGCCAATTCCGAATGTTCCGAGTTCAGAAGAGCATGGGAAAGTTCTGGAACCTGTTCCAGAATGGTTCCGAGACTGTTCTGAGATGACAATCTCGGAACCCTCGGAAGAGCACAGAAAAAAACCTCGGAACACTTTGGAGCAGTTCCAAGTCTGTTCCAAGTCTGTTCTGAGATGACAATCTCGGAACCCTCAGAGTAGCATGGGAAATATCTTCGGAATGCTTCGGAATGGTGGTTCCAGGGTCGGAAATGTCGGAACAGGAATGACTCAGGGTTGGATTATTGTTGAATACTGTCACAGCTTGAAGGGGAGATTCCATCTGGTGATGATCATAGGGTCTGTGATGATATAGGAGGTCGTACTCCAGTCTCCAGTTCTGTTTAAGAGATTTTTCTAGAAGAGAGAAATAATTTGGAGGAAATTGGGCATGAGAGGTGATCTTGAATCCTTGATAATGGACTCAGACATGCGGTGTGTGATCTAAAGATTCAGTTGGAAAGGCCCAACCAGCCCCTACGTAGGCCTCGCCAATGGACTTATGGTGGAAACAGAACGAGTTGACTAGATAGTCAGCCTCGGTCTTGCATGTTTGGATTTGAAAGGGAATTGCCTGTTGTGGAGAAACATCGACTTGCTCAAGTGTGAGCTCGCCGTGTTGGTCCACTTGATGGACTGGCCCTAGGTACTCTTCTCTGAAAGTACCATCCTCTTGAAATTGGTATGTTTGGATCTGTTGCGGAGCGAGCAGGGGTCCGGGGAGATAGATTCTCTTCTGAAATCTCGCGAACTTCCAATCTGTCCTCTGAAGAACTCCTAGATGCTGCAGGTGGGAAAGTTCCATGTCTGGCAGCTCCACGTATTCGTAATCGGCCTCCTTCCATATGCGCACGTTCTCGAATGAATTCCGATGATTCCGGAGTGAATCCTGTGGACTCGGTAGAGGTGCTTCGAGGATAGGCATGGAAAGGTATGGTGCGTGCAGATACGTGGTCAATTAGATGTCATGTGGGTTCTGAAGACGTAGGAGAGTCTTCGGCTGTAGTGAGGTAGGAATTGGGAGATGAAGTGGAGGGTGAACGGAGTGGGGTGTCATCCGCAGAAAGGTCAGGTAAGGACATGAGTCGGTTATATGTACCTGAGATCTTGTATCTTGCATCAAGCTTGTTGAAGCTCAAGACGGGAAAGATGAATAAAAGGTTTGCTTTCGTGAAGGAGTAGGGAATCTTCCTGACCATGTTGCAAGATGATGACGTTCTGCTCGGGGTGTCGGCAGTATTCTCCTCTTTTGAGGGATCGTTCACAGATAGGACAAGGGAGTTGAAAGGAAACTCCCAGTGGGACATTTCCAAGTCTAAGGCTAGATGGTGATCTGGGCCTTGACAGTGGAAGGTCTGGAGTCTTGGAGGGTAACTCCGGTATAAGGAAAGGAACAGGTGTGTGTGGACGTGATGGAGGATCCGGG